>JAGDQP010049598.1:0-14458 GCA_022664845.1 Lepisma saccharinum | reverse complement strand
GTGTGTGTGTGTGTTCGTACAGTTGAGAACAAAACTAAACGACCCAAATACACTTTGCAAGATCCACCTCACGGTGACGTAACATATTTTGAATCATTCTCAGCAGATAACTTTAAGCTGCAATATTCTTTATACAACTTCAGAGTATTCTTTGTTCACTCAAGGTCGTGAATAATAAAGAAGGATGTTTATTTGTTCACAACTGTACATGTAGCGTGAAGTTTCTGAAACCTGACTTATAATGATTGCCATATATTACTTTGAAATTTTTGTTCATCGTAACGTTATATGTAAGTTATTGTCGAATTACGTTTTTGAATCATGTTGAAATGTAAAATTATGTTGAAAAATAAAGTTATTAATTAATTAAATACGTATTCTCATTAACAACAGTGACCGCCATGATGTAGATGGCGCATGCGCACACAGCAGTGTTAACAAACATGGCGGAAACTAGTGTGTGTATGTTCCTGTGAATCAGTTGTGTATTTCTGATGTAGAAAAGGGTAAAGCCATCTGAAATTTTGCCTAACATGCAGGCACAGTATAGGCAACAAACGCTGTCACGCACACAAGTTTAGGGGAAGGTGTCGACCAGGACCTAAGTTGAAGGTATATCGGCATTTGCCTGGTGTGACTGAGGAAAACCCTTAGTCAGGATGCTCGGCCGCTGGAATTAAACCCACGACCTCCCTAATACTAAGCCACCAACAGTGAGCCACGGCCGTTCGTTTTCTTTATTATTATTTTAAAGTAAGCGTTTATATCTGTCTACGTGTGCGTTGACCACTACGATATCGACCTCTTAACAGTTCACAACCTATATCATGCTATTGGGGGTAACGAAACAGGTTCCTTGTAAAGAGTATAGTATTTTGGGAGTTCCTCAGGGTTCGAACCTGTCACCTCTCCTAGTTTTTTTCTATTTATTAATAATCTTCCACTATGGATTACTAATTCTCAGGGATCGTTATGTGTTGATGAGTTAAAATATATTCAAACATAATCGTCACTAGAAGTCAGTAAATCATTTCAACGAAATTTTAATAATTTTTTGAACTGGTATTATGTCAAGGGTCCAGGAGGTGGACGTAAATAAATACAAATCAATTTAAATTAGAGAGAGGCAAAATATTCATTAAGTCTTATTGATTACAAGTCAGGAAATCTCGCCTCCAAATATGTTCTAGAGGAGGATTTCTGCCCCAGTACCATTTTTGAAGACTTTACTTCATGAAGTTCTAAACAAACATTCTATCCCAGTCTAAGCATTTACATTCCCTGGTACATTAAGTACTTGCGGTATATAAACTTGTATGTTCATAACATAACACAAAATGGTATACAGCACATTCTTACTAGTCCTGGAAGACATCAAATATACTTGTGCTTTTATTTAAATACAATATTTAAACCAATAAAAAGTTGAACGTAAGTTTTACAATACAAATCACAGCTAAAAATCTGGCGGCATCTGTCATGCAACCGCTGAAACTGTCTGAAATGCTATGCATCCCGCAAAACAACAAAAAAAAAAAATACTTTTTACGTAATAAATTATGTTATTGTTGCATTAAATATTAATTAAATAATAAAATACTCCAATTATGCTTAATTTACAAATAATTATAAACATAATTCATACCATAGCATAGTTGGGTCATAGCAGGCGATGAACTTGCGACTTCCATAAACCATAGAGTTAGTTAGTTTTATAAACAGCCAATTCTCGCTATGCGTGGGATAATATAATAATAATAATTCACAGTCATATAGAATCCACTATTGGATGAGGCCTCTCCCAGAGAGAGGAGTTGGTGTACTGCTCCCACGCTGACCAGACGGGTTGGGAGAGGAGAGGTGAACTCAACAATGATCGCTACTATCTTTTCTTCACAGCAGCTCATGATGATGCTGGGCGGGTACCGTTCCAGACCCTCTCGATTTGGAAAAAACTCCTTCTGGAGAACCGGGAATCGAATGCGGAACCCCAGAATCAGCAGCCAGCGACGGTAACCACTAGGCCAGCGAGGCGGTCTCTCTCTCTTTCCCTATATATATATATAAATCACAGTTATATTCGATCCACTACTGGATGAGACCTCTCCCCGAAGGGAGGAGTTGGTCTACTGCTCCCACGCTGACCAGACGGGTTGGGAGAGGAGAGCCGAAGCTCTCACTGTGATCGCCACTGTCTTTTATTCACAGCAGCTCCCCAATTGTCCTCACGATGCTGAGTCAACACTGAATTTTTTGAGCCCCCACCGGGAATCGAACCCGGGACCACTCGCACTGAAGTCGAGCGCGCTACCACACACACACATATATATATATATATATATATATATATATCGCGTGTATTTACCACTATGCACAATAAGCAAAACAAAATCATGATGTCGGAAAAGGTATACCGTTGATAAAGAAGAAGTTAGGTTGGGAAGTTTACAGTACAGTTCTTCATAACGCGATCATTCTATGAAACCCAAAATTTTGGTTCATTATATTTACATGTACATGATTCCAGTGTTTGTGAACCAGGGAATTTGCAATTGAATTAAAGAGTCGATGCGTATCGATTCACTTAAATATCTTACGCTTTGCTTTATTTTGAAAAGGACTCCTTTTCCACAAATGAAAGATGTAAATGACAAGCCTTCCCAACCTGCCATTTAACTTCTTACGCAATGTTGTCCTCTTCAGATAAGAATGGCTTTCTTGTTCCGCTAGGAACGACACATACTGTACTGCAACAAAGAAGTTACTGCTAAATCCATTTATAAGAATAGAATGCATGAAAATAAATCAGTTCTTTCTTGATGGTTGGCAGTAAAAGTGCATGGTGAAAAGGATATCGCAAGAATCTGAACAATGGTCCCATATTTGCGAACTTAACCTAACCTATGCCCCACGAATAGCGAGGATCAACTGTATGTATAACAACGATACTACACGTCATACAACATTGTATCCCAGTGATCAAGGTCTACTTATGAAAATTAGTCTAAGGATAACAATTGAAGAGATGACCCAGGTTCAAATTCTACTCACACCGGTCATTCATGATTGTTTTGTTTTTTCAGAGCGTTTCTTGTTCTACTAGGTGAATGTCGGGATCGTGTCTGAGATAGAGGCCCTGTGTGCTACCATCGCGTAAATTGTACACACCAAGGGACGACATCGCTCAGATTTCAGGCAGCTTTAAGTCGTAAATGCCAATACACCGAGGAAATATAAACAAACTACATCATTTCGAGCAAGGTCTTCGTAAGGTGTGTCTCCCCAACTGCAAATAACCGATGTACCAACTACACCCGTGTATAAAGTAATTTACCTAGTATACAATGAAGTATTTCTTTTTGTGTCGCGGAGGATATATTTCACTAACACACATCAACTAACTCTATGGAACTCGCAAGTTCATCGCCGCAGTGACAAACGTTCGCCATTGGATTCTTTCTATTCGGGGCAATATCAAACCAGTGTTCATCACGAACACCTACTTCTCGAAAATCTCTTCTAATATTGTGCTCCCAACGACGTCTCAGTCTTCCCAATGGTCTCCTTTCGTCTGGCCTTCTAACCAGGATAGAATATAATCTTCGTTTTTCCTCCATCCGAGCTACATGGCCTAACACACACATTGAGTGAAATATGAATACTATATGAAGATGGACACGATGCGAATCCGAAAGTTAGACTTTGTTAATTGAACTAAGAAAAAGGTCATGGATGATGGTTTACACGGTAAGTGATATAATACAGTAGTTAACTAAAGAATTACCAACAACAACCTTCAAATCAAATGACAGTTCTGTTAAGTTTTAGCTAATATACACGTGACATACAATGAAAGTTCACATTCTAATTTCAGGAAAAGACACTAACAATATACCTTCCTGAAAAGAATTATAAACTATGTAAGAGCACTGGACATTCAAACCATTTTTAAAAATCATACGTTGATATCTGAAATTTCCAATATATAAAGGCCTGTCTGGACACTGTTGGTTTTAGAAACCTCACTTTATTTCACTCAAACCTCTCGAGCTTTATCATGTGTTAAAAGATGCGCATAAATAGTTACACTACATGAAAACAGCCATAGCTATGAACCGCTGAAACTTTCAAGTTCGCTTCTTAAATAATCCCTTACAGAGTTGGCACCAGTCACGGTTTTACAGGTGTACTTTCGAAGAAATAACCCCTGTCTCAACAAGTATAGGACGGCACACTCTAATGTTTGTACTTTTCTGTCTTCATGTTTTCCATTGAATTTCAGTTGAATTTTATTTATGGCCTTTAGGCATCGAAGGCTCAGGCCGGGATAGGATAGGGGAAAGGATTTGGGAATGTGTCGGCCAGGGCCTATTTTAAATGCCATCCCGGCATTTGCCTGGTGTGACTGAGGAAAAACGTCTTACTCAGTATGATCGGCCGCTGGGATCAAACCCACGATTTCCAGAATGCTACGCCAACGCTCTACCACTGAGCTACTTAATGTTTTCCATGTTCTTTCTTTCATACGTATCAGAAAGACGCTACTAATGTTTATCAGAAAAGCCCTAGAGTACTTAAATAAAGTGGTTTATGCTTTGATTCCTCCCTTTCATGAGATTCTCTTACCTGTTACCTTACGATAAAGTGGACATTTTTCCATGGTCTTTTCGGGGACACCTATTTTTTTAAACCTGTGTGTTCCAACTGTCATAAGTATACTAGAACATATGTTTACATTAGAAAGTAATTTTTAAAATACCTCTAGCATTTAAATGATCCTCGATTTCTCTGATGATATTTCTCCAGAGTTCTCTTGAAGATCTGCACTAAAAGTTAAACACATATTTAAGGTTAATATAAAGCAACGATCTCCAACAAAAGATGGCAGCACTACCCTCCGTATATGTCTAATATATTTTTATCGTTGCACGAAATTTCAATCTGCTCCTACAAATTCAAGCCTAGAGAGTTCAAACTTTCAGGGAAGGAAGTTCATAACCAATTCAAGAGTTCGATCAATGCCGATTTTGAATTTTCGTTTCTCTTCATTGTGGAAATCGGTTGATTTTTGTTGTGAATATCAAAACCTATGAAAATCAAGCTCTTTCAACAGTGAGCAAGAAAGAAAATAAAAAATCGGCACAGATAAAACTCTTGAATTGGTTATGAACTTTCTTCCTTGAAAGTTTGAACTCTCTAGGCTTGAATTTGTAGGAGCAGCAACGAAATTTCGTGCAACGATAAAAATACATTAGACATACACGGAGGTAGTGCTGCCATCTTTTGTTGGACATCGTTGCTTTACATTATCCTTAAGCTTGTTTTACTACTAACATTGTCTGGATCGACTTGATTTTCATTTGAATTTGAATTTCTTTATGGCCTTTAGGTATCTCAGACTCAGGTCGGGATAGGGTGGGGGAGAGAATGTTGGAAGGTAATCGGACAGGGCCTAGTTTGTACGTGTCATCCCGGTATTTGCCTGGTATGACTGAGGAAAAAACTCAGACTGCTGGGGACATTCCCAGTACATTTCTATTGCTAAACCAACACTGTAGCGACTAAGCTATCGCACTTGATTTTCATATGCGACATTTTCTCAGCCAATATGTAGGGTATGAGAGAAATTTCTCTATAGGGACATTGCTGTCATTAAAAACACAATAGTTTAAAACCATTTTTAGATCACTGACCTTTGAGATTTGGCGGCCGGTTGTTGTCAGATACGTATTTTTGTTCGCGAAACTGGGTTTTCTCTAGCACAATATTTCCTGAAACATTATTATTGCTAATTTACATTTTCTGGAAATCGGGGACGGAAGTGCTCTGGGACTGTCCCCCGAAAATCGGGGGCGAATGGTCACCTTACCTTAGGGAACCTTGTTGAATATATTCTAAATGCTTATAGTATAGACATAAACGGTGATCAGCTGTACAATGAATGCACAGTTCGTTGAAGAGTTAATGAAACACTTAAAAACTTTAGATTTAACAATTAACAAGAAATGGGTTAACAAATTTGAAGTTTCTATCTTGTTAAAGAATATGAACTTTGTGGTTTGGATTTATGTACGTAGAACGAATGGTTTTCTTGATGTAAACATTGTGAAGTCAGGAGCGTATCTTGTGGACTATCTAGGCTAACACCGCAGACTAAGCCTATGTGTGACCTCCGTAGCCTCTTTCTACTTATTACTTTGGCTAGTGGTACCCAAAGCTGTGGATGCAGAATATGCAACTGTGTGTAGTGATGAGCGAAATAGGCTCCTTTGAAATTATAACATGATTGGTCCAACTTCTGTCAATATCCCACATAGCAGAGTACATCCCTGGGACGTCCCATTTAGATCCCATTAACGTCAGATTTTTCAAGCTCCCATAGCGATGTCCTAAGGACGTCCGCGGGATAACTCTGTGGGCAATACAAACAGTTCATCCCGTATGGAGGTCCCCTGAATGTCCCCCGGAAAGCCGTGCGGGATTACCTACCTGGAATTTCTATAAATTAAATCGACCTTACTACTATTATTACTTAATTAATTATAACTATACGAAGGATATACCTTCGTATAGTTATACGAAGGATTAATTATAACTATACGTCTCATGGATGTAAACGGGACTTAAACAGGACGTCCTACGAACGTCCCGATATCCTGCCAGGAGATCCGTCAGATATTCCTGGGACGACATTTCGCTATGTGGGATGCTAGAACCAATCTGACCCAATTTCTAAAGACCGCCGCATCACAAAAAAAAAATATGACTAACTTCCAGCGCCACTGATATACACAAGGAAAACATCATTCATTTTGAGGTTAGTGCTAAACCAAATGGCAGCACTACATTCGTGTGTCTCTAATGTATTATTTTTATTCGTTGCACAAAATTCCAATGCTGCTCTTACAACCTGAAGCCTAGAGCGTTCAAACTTTCATAACCATTGCAACAGTTCTATCCGTGCCATTTTTTTAAATTTTCTTTTTATTTATTGTTGAAAAGAACGTCATAATTATAGGTTTGGATATTCACAACAACAATCAAGCGATTTCAACAATGAACAAAAGACAAAATAAAAAAATCGGCATTGATCGAAAGTCCTGAATTGGTTATGAACTTCCCTGAAAGTTTGAACTCTCTAGGCTTGCATTTGTTGGAGCAGCAATGAAATATCGCGCAACGATAAAAATACATTAGACATATACGGAGATAGTGCTGCCATCTTTTGTTGGAGATCGTTGCTTTACACTAAACATGAAAGATTTTAAATGCATAATTTGTAGTTCAATTTTTTATTTGTATATATATATATATTATTTTTTTTTTTTGCTTTTCTCATTTTTTTCTTGACTTACAAGATTAAGATTGGCTAACTTTTTTTTTAGCATTGACATGGAATTTACATGAACGAAATACAGTTAATAAGCTATTTACAAATCCTAATTAAAATAAACACATCAGTTTGAACAAATCGCACACAATTTTCACAATTCTCAGAAAGACATTTTCTAGAAAGACCAAACAGAGTGTAAGGATAATCCACACTAACTATAAACAGCGAATGTAACCAAATATTATGAGCAATACCAAGGATTTGTACATTTCCATTTTTCAAAATGGACTCTGTTTGCATTAGACTCTTAAGTTAATAGATCATCGAACATAATGGAGTGTAATAATAAGAATTTGAATGCCAGATTATCGAGTCTGTATTGTTTACTTAATTTGGTATCTTCCTAAGAATACAGAAGAATGCACCGACTTACGCCCGAGCTGTGTTTCTAACTTGTGCAGTTGAAAAGGGTCTAATACAGCAATTAATACAATAATACTATCAAACATATCGTCGTAGAGAAAGTCAATGCCACGTGATTTTTTTTACGACTGTGAACTTAGCTTCACGTTTTTCAGCAACGAATTCAAAATGTAGTAGGCTCGTCCCCAGCACCTTTTAAAGAATTCTCAGCATCAGTGTTGCGAACTATCTTTAGTTATTAGGTATTATCATTTATTATTATTAGTTGTAGTAGTAGTAATAGTACTATTGGTGCTAATAATGAATACTATGGCATTGACCTTATTATTATTACTATAGTAATAATAGTAAGTAGCTTGTGATATTTGGAGACCTCTGATATGAAATGTCAATATATTCGATCTTAAACTTTCTACCCCAGAGTTATTTTTGTTTTTCAAACTAAATGATTTCTGCATAAGAAAACAGCTGAAATGCGTGCGTTGCAAATATGATTTTTTCATTATGCACAGTAGTTTGTGATAGTTGGAAACTTTCAATATTTTTATTTGTACTATTACTTTCATTAGTACTATATCTACTATTGCTACTCATAATAATAACTATTAACTAAAGATAGTTTCCAACACTGATGTTTGGAGTTCTTTTAAAGGTGCTGGGGACGAGCCTACTACATTTTGAATTATTTGCTGAAAAACGCGATGCTAAGTTTACAGTCGTAAAAATAAGATGCACATACGTGGTATTGACTTTCCCTACGACGATATGCTGTTAACACTTTATACATACATAACACATACTTCCAGCAGGTGTGTTACAATACGCGATTCAAGACGTATGGTATCTTAAAAAAATGAATTTAAAATTTTCAAATATAAAAAATATAGATATATTTTGCAAATAATTTCAAAGCTTTTTGCATAACACTGTGATTTGCAGAAATGTTCAGTATTTGCATTTTTACTCTTATAACCCCATAAGCAATAGTCGGCAGGCCGACAGCGGCCCGCCAATGGGCCGCCGAGTTTTGCTTTTGAGGTAATTTCCAAGATTTCCATTTTTATTTTAAAAACCGTAATTCCTGCTTTAGTATAAATGCGAGCATCATCTTCTCAGAAGAAGATTTAATATTCTAATTGAAGAGTGGAAATATATCATGGACTAAGCAACAGAAACGTTGATTCTAGGATTTTCGGTTTAGGGACAGTCCTACAATTGACCACTAAACTTCTAGTCAGCGCTAAGTTGAGGTCAACTCTCATTGGCCACAATCAGACTTGGCCTCAACGTAGCGATGACTAGAAAATTGGTGGTAGATTGTAGAACTAACCCTTAATGAGTTCTACGTCACACCCCACATAAAATATGTAACGAGCAACATGATCGTAGACCACAAAGTAATACAAAATACCCACCAAATATTACATAAAATATTTATATGAATATTTCATAAAGAGGAAACAAAGACATCGGTTTTTTTTTCGCGTAATGAAGATTTTGACTCAGCCAAATATATATAATTACTCTTAAAATATTCTTAGTCATAGCCTTGTGGTTTTAATATTTAAACATGATTCGCTGGTTTGTTTATTTTAGAACTCTGCCACTAGTAGGATCGCTTGAGTTAATATCAACAACGGAACAAAATAAATGATACAATGATTCAGTGTTAATTTTAACTTGTCTAGTTTTGAATTTTGTTGGTTTCATGGTTGATGTGTGTAAAATAAAACATGTTTAAAACAGTTTTTGGTTCAGTAATTGAATTTGAAACAAATTAATAGAAATTTATTTTAATATACATATATATCATCGCTTTTGGAACCAGAAGGTACTATGTCCACTTTTTGGCAAAATGGAGTTGACATTGCAGTCGAAGACCTTGTACTGAAAAGCATCAACTCCAAAAGTACTATCTCACAAAACAACTTCCAAGTGGCTAGAAATGTAATGAATTTATACAGATTTTAAATGGAACTTCAAACTTTAGAAATGTTTTTTTCTCAAAAGTAGCTGAAATGGACATAGTACCTTCTGGTTTCCAAGGTGATGATATGTTGATGATTAAGATACATTTTTATCTTATTTTTTACATCCAAATGCTATAATTCTATTAGAAGAATTCCTTCAAACACCATTTTGTTTCACTCGTTCTGTAGTTATTTTTTTTAATCAGCCATTTTATAAAAATTCTTCCCCAACGTAGGCTTTTTAAAACTGAAATCGGGACAGTCACTGTATAGTTACATTTGTATCTTTTTGCTCTTACGAGCAAACCTGAGGGAAGTTTTAAAATTGAGTCATCTTTAGCATAAAACAGTGGTTACTATGGACAACACCAGAAAATTTTATAACGGCTCAAGAGGATCTGTGTTTTCATGTGATTCCTCACATGAGTTGCCCTTAGTGCTTAAAGTTAGCGTAGAGCAACGATCTCCAACAAAAGATGACAGCACTATCTCCGTATATGTCTAATGTATTTTTATCGTTGCACGAAATTTCCTGGCTGCTCCTACAAATTCAAGCCTATAGAGTTCAAACTTTCAGGGAAGAAAGTTCATAACCAATTCAAGAGTTCGATCAATGCCGACTTTTTTTTATTTTCGTTTTTCTTCATTATTGAAATGGTTTGATTATTGTTGTGAATATTAAAACCTACAACAATGAAGCTCTTTCAACAATGGACAAAAAAGAAAATTAAAAATTGGCATTGATCGAACTCTTGAATTGGTTATGAACTTTCTTCCCTGAAAGTTTGAACTCTATAGGCTTGAATTTGTAGGAGCAGCATTGAAATTTCGTGTAACAGTGAAAATACATTAGACATATACGGAGGTAGTGCTGCCATCTTTTGTTGGAGATCGTTGCTTTACATTAACCTGAATGATATTGTCTCTTATTTAATGAATTCCTAGAGTGTCTTATACAATCAATGAACTCCTGCTTTACAAACTGTTCCTGACGAGGTCGCCATTCTATAAGACAGTCTTTTTAATTCGAAACTTTTTTTTAGAAAAAACTTGACTATTCATTTTCACTTCGGAAATTATATTAACTAGAATTCCAAGAAGGGTGTCCTCGAATCCGTTTTTCACCCATGATGGTTCACAACCTTCCTTAGTTTCGTGACATCCAAGTAGAAGCTTGGAGAGGTCTCCGACAGATGGTGCTAGTAGCGTCCAGAACCGTCTCCACTTTCCATGCTAGGAAAGGCTAACTAACTACGCCAGAATTCCCGACCAGCTGCTGATATCAAATATTAACTATCTTTCGTTTAGCGGAATTTTGGTGGTGAACCACAGACTTAAAAGAAAGTCCTAGTCTAACGGATCGGCACTGGAGAAGTAGAACAGGTTCACCTTGCTTATGCCGGTCACCTTGACTTCAGTTTGTCTGATTAGCCATACCCAACCAAACATCGTGATGGTACCTTGAATTAATGTCCGAGTCGCTACATACCCTCAATTCTTCCAGAAACGATGAGATAAGGACAGATATTGTGAAGTCTACAATAATTAAGTTTGATTCAATCTTTGTCCTAATTAAAGTAATAATTATTATACATAATTTGTGACTGTTTCGGTTCCAATCAGAGAGAAACAAAACCAGTATATGTAGAACACATTATTTTACTACATAATGACCAAATCAACCCTGATTTAAATTCCACATTCTCCGAAACATATGTGACAGATTTGCCAAATCCTGTGACGACAAAGGCTGATACTGGTATCTTCGTACTGGTCGTTGATAGAAACTATTTCCTTGATTCTGCTGCTTGTAAACTGATGACCGGAAAGGAAACTGGCTCCAATGTCCATTTGAACCACGATTAGGCGACCAAGGCATTGTCGAATATTGCAATCCTTGCCAAAGATAAGAGGAAGTAGGATTACTGTTATGGTGGAACGCAGTTTGCAGTTGTGGCCACAGGGAATAGAAATTTGTCCACTGTTGTGTTTGTCTATGGTATGGAGATGTATAACTATTCGTAGGGAATCTTATTGGTTGATGATTGGTATTGCTCGACGATATATAGGTGTTGTCATGATGCGAGGGTACGGCGCTGCTTGGTTTCCAATGGTTTTGATCTAGTACAGTGTTCATAGGCGTGTCAATTGCTCCACTTGTTGTAGTAACTGGTAAAGAACTGAAGATCGTTGACACTATGCCATCATCGAATTTAAAACTAGATTCTGTATTTGTTTCAGAGCTTAGAAACATGGAATCTGTAGGGAAAACAATATTATCACCGTTTGAGTTCGAGAAAGAATTCAAGATATCCATTTGCCCCGAAGGGCTTGTGTCAAAGGACAAGGGAGATGAAAAACTGGGTTGTTGGTGTAACGTTGTGTAATCGGTTGGAAAAATTACGTTATCAAAATTGGGTGCATCAATTTGATTTGGAAAAGTTATTTGATACGGGTTTTCTGACGGTACGACCGTCGGGGATATCGTAGGCATAGTTTCCTGAACCTCTACCGGACTTTCAGTACGATAATATTCACTGGTATTTACTTCTGACGATGAGTAGGTACCTGCATCAGTAGGTACAACAACAGTTTGTATGTTATCTTGAGAAGAAGATGTGGTTGTGGTGAAGAGATTACCATCTGTAGAGGATATACCGTCGTTGAAATCTGGAGTTGCTGTGGAAATATCTGAAACTGAAGTCGCAGATACATTTGTCTCCTCAGGTAGGTTAAGATGACTTTGGTTCAACACTATAAGAAAGGGACCGTTGTCAGTACTTAGAGAGATTGTTGCTGATGACTCTTGTCCGTTTGAGGGTAGGTTATTGAACATATCTACAGTGGTGTCACGTGAGATTGAGGTAGTTGTTTCCTGTGCTATTTGACTGTTGATTGTTTCAGAATATGTTGTGGTTGGTGAGAAATCGCCGTTATCTAAAAGTGATAGTTCTATCGTAGGAAGACCAACTGTTGAAATCACTGTTGGTTCCACTGGTGGAATTTGATTTCCATTCGCGATTGATGCATTGTTATCATAATCGTTTCCACTTACAACACTTGAGTTGACTTTCCAAACCGTTACTATAGCTGCTTGAGCTGGATTTCTGTTATTAATCGATGACACTGTTCCTTTAGACTCGTCACTGTCACTATCAGCGTCCCGAACTTCACCAGCGACTACCATCACTTGAAAAGCTTCCGGTTCGTCGTCGTCGTCGTCTTCACTATCTGGTCGATATTCCTCTTCCGAACTATTTTCCGATTCCAATACCTCGAGACTCGATTGCGTTGCGAGCGGTATCGGTACGAGAACAGGTCCTTCGTCAATATTGGCTTCAGTCCCTATCTGCTGCTGAGGTCCATACATCGAATTCAGCTTCTTGAGAAGAAATTCAAGATGCGCCGCTGCGTTGAGTGTTACTGTCTTCTGACAACGCCCGAATTCGTCCAGTCGATATCCTTTCGCACAAGGGATGATTGGTGTGATAAACACTGATTTGGGTGTGATTTGTGATTTTCGACGCACAGTTTCGTCCACAACAAGCCATCCACGAAGTAATACTCTTCCGGTATCATCGTCTCCTTCAAAGTGGTCCAGTTTGTCGGGAACTGTTGGATCAGTTACCGGCAACGCATTGGCAACCAATATCTGGACCACAATCAGGAACAGCATACCTCTCTGTTGTTTATCTAACCCATCACCAGTCAAGAAATAATCACAACAGTGCGCTTCGTAGAAGCAACGTCGGTTATAACAAACACTTGCATACTACAACTAGAGTCTTTTTTAGAGGAAACTCGCGCCCTCTGGGCGACTAACGGGTAAAAGGGCAGTGTAAATGTTTCGATGGCTTTGGTGAAAGTTGGAAGATCTTCAGAAGCTCGGAACCAATGCTGCAATAGGTTAGGGGCTGTCTTCGTTGTAGCTTCTACCTGGAATTACAAACAGAAAATTAAAAACAATATCATCATGACTCGGCGACAAAACACTATGCAATTTCCACTCAGTAATAGGTTTTTAATGTAATGTATCAAATCAATATGTTAAAGAAAATTTAACAGTAGTAAACACAGGGTGTTTCAAAATAACACTGACATTACCTCACGAGATTCCTGACATTAAAATAAGTAAAAAGTTACAGATCATCCAATGGTATACAAATGCTTCGTTTCGGGGCTATAGGCTGCCGAAACAGCGAGGAAATTAACTTATTTCCAACACTGCGGGGTCAAGGTACCCTCAAAGACTTCAAACCTGTTCTATCGAAAACTTCTCATATCAAAATTGTGCAATGGGCGCGCAAGGGATTCCCCAGAGGAAGTAGGGTATTCCCAGATATTCTCTGCAGTGAATGTGGGTGGAAATATGTATAGATGAGATGACTTTCCTTATGAGAACAGATGACAGTCTCGTTTGCTGATAAAAAGTATCACAAACGTTCCTTAAAATGTATGTAATTTACTCCTGTTTGTTATGCAATCACGCATTAAAAAAATGTTTCAAAAAGGAAATCTGTTTGAGATATGGACTTGCCGCAAACGAATTATTGTTACTTGCTGCAAGGTAGTCTTTCATTCATGCTTATTTAAACCCATATTTACTTCAGAGACTTACTGGGAATCCCCTACTTCCTTTGGGGAATCCCTTGCGCACCCATTGCACAATTTTGGAATATGCATTTTTGGATAGAGCATTTTTGAAGTCCTTGAGTGTACCTTGACCCCGCAG
>JAGDQP010049595.1:0-14458 GCA_022664845.1 Lepisma saccharinum | reverse complement strand
GTTAGTAAATTATTGTTTTTACAGCTAATTATTTGTAGTGTACCTTGTGAATACGTTGATTCTTATTTTATTTTAATAAATTGAGGTTAAGAAACAATTCCATTTTTGTGGGATAGTTAGCAAAACACAAATTCGTTGTTCTGTTCATGTCTATAACATTTTTCAGCTTTAGAACTCTGTTAACAGCCAAGAAACCCGCTGACTGCTTCGTAGGTTGTATTGCCTGTAAGTAGCGCCACAGCGGCCACCAAGAAAACTAGATCGTGTATACGCACATTTGAACCGTATGGGAAGGTGCTAAGAGATCGTAGCCGGCGATGACTTAGCTAAATGAAGGATAAATTACGGTGCCAAGGCGCTTGTAACTAGCTTGTAATGGTATTGTGTTGGAATTCTAACTGGAAAACTGGGGCTCGATACTCAGCAAGATAAAGGTATATTATCTTCTTTTTAATCAACTTTGCTTCTTTTTGTTCGTATTTTAAAATTTATGCTTCCCTTTTCTTGCTATTGTAATTTTTCAACATTTTACACGATTTTCAAAATATTATGCATTTGACGAAAGGTTAGATATTCCTTTTATATATAGAAACACAATATGGCATCGATCCTAGCAGTAACGTACGCCTCATTATGATTTATCTGATGGGCCTCGCTTGTAAAAAACGAAACAGATTTCAAAGCTCTAACTCAGTCTTCCCAGTTTCGAATTCAAGCCTATATGCATGAATTTACTCCATAAACAATCTTCGTAAAATAAAACAACTATTAAAATAAAATCACTCAAAAGATAGCCTCTAGAGCTTATTTGTTACGGTAACGAACAACAAACAAATTGGAAGGTTGTAGATTCAAATCCCATTGCAAACCGTTTAAACCTTTTCAGCCACAGCCTTGATGTTGGTTTGCCAACGATTTTATAAGACAACTTTGTAGCAAGTTTAACGTGACAATTTAACACATGTAAACTAGCAACTCTGCTGCAAGTTTGTAGTAAGTTTGAAGTTTTGCAAAGTCAAACTTGCTGCAAACTTCCAGACTCGACATCTAGAACTTGTTATAAACTTGCTGTCAGCTTACAGTGGTATCTGGGGCTGCAGAAAATGAATCTACAAATATGCTAACTATACTTCCCCGCAAACACTTTCTGACAGAAACCCTGTTAGTGTGTCAACTGAAGATAATGCTAGGATAGAGTCTTTCAAATTTTACTCTTAACTTTTATTTAAAAATTACTTTTAGCTCAACTTCAACTCTTACCTAACAGGTGCACTTGGGGAATGGAAGAGTTGTCGCCGATATCTCTCTCATCTGGTCTGTCATCATCACAGTTCGGCGCTGCAAGGAGAAAAGAAGAAAATATAACACCTTTCAGTAACAATGATTATTTTCCACCGGCCGAGAGGTGAGGAATTATTTCACACAGGACGTTGTGTCTTTGCCGATGATCACGCGATTGTGTTTTTGTCGATCGTACTTTTCCTCACCTCCTCGCCTCATCATCCTCACTGGCTCTACAAAAAGGCGAACGAGGGGTCCTCTATTGCTTCTAACAAGGAACTCCTCTCGCTGCAACGAAAAAGTATCGTCGTATCTACAATTAAAATAGACCTAATCAATTTATTCAATAAAATAAAACAGGAACCATTCCAGCTTGGGGATTTTTGTCCGCTTTGGGCTCTAGGCATATTCTCAAAGGATTACAAATTTTCACAATAGAAACCCCTCATCAACAAAAGCTAAACCAACTAGTAGATGTGATGCTAAACAGAATTATTGCTTAACAGGACTGTACACTGAACAAAAATGAGAATTCGCACAACAGCTTCAACCTGTTGTTGGAACAGCACAATCAACTTTTAACATAGAGAGTTAATTGTTTCTCTACATGCTAAATCCGCAGAAGTTGTAAGTCGATTCCCAAAAGCAGGGGCGATGAAGACGTGTCCAAATAGAGAGAGAAGAAACGGTCGTTCTGCCATACTAAGAGCTGAAGAAAAGATATTAGACCGGAAGAGAGTGACAAAACAAAAAGAACTTACAGGACGTCCAGAGAAACAAAAAATTACAAAAAATTACAAAAAATCTTATTCGATTTCGACATGAAGAAGATTCTCTATGATTAGCTTGCACTTACCTTTATTCCAACAGCAAACCAAACAGACGTGGATCCAATGTTCGAACTGCAAGATTTGGTCTCATGGGACATGCACTAACGGAAGTAAAACGTACTTGTGTCATATTGTGATGCTGTGGACGATTTATCTGAGTAATTTGTAATTAACAACATCTTCTGATTTAGTGAAGTTTTACATTTGAAAGTTTAAGAAGATTGTAACTCCAGATAAGACGTTTATAGGAATGCATGACTTGTAGTGTTTAGAACTTGAAGATTCATGGCTCATATGTAGTGTCCTCGAAAATAAATTATAGTTGTCTCTTTTGCTCCTTCACTATATTTGCATAATCTTTTCCATATTTTCTTGTATTTCGTTTTATAGTATATTAGGACTACCAGTTCTGTGCTTATAAAATATAATTTACGATCTCATAATATAGAATACGAAGAAATAGCACAACTATTGTATTGGATTGAATTAATTCATGTCTATTAGGCATCTCAGGCTCAGACCGGAAGAGAGTGAGGACGAGGGTGTTGGAAGATAGTCGGCCAAAGCCTAGTTAGTAGGTATCGTCTTGGCATATGCCTAATAAATAGGTTTACTTGTCTGAGTGTCAACCTATCCTATATAATGTGCCAACCTACCCCGTACATGGGACAGTGATACATTTCATCTGACGTCATTTCTGTACCTGTAGCACCTCTAATATAATAGATAAACCAGATTGTTTCAATTAGTAGTGTAATGTATAACGAGTTTTCCAAATTGCAACAAGATTTTATTCCCTTCAAGCCTTACATCTGAAGTTATGAATGAAAAACAAAAAAGTGTGTCAACCAGCCCCGGTCTCCCGTAATGGAATTGCTCTGACATCACAAGAAAAATCATTTTTTAAATTTCGTAGTGTGTTACATAATTGTCAATACTCTGTTTTCTTTCTTCAGCTTAAATATTTCCCTTGTTTTTGCAATATGGATGGAATTAAGAAATTATTATAATTTTCGAGTTCTGAGTTAACAATGTACAAAAGATTACTTGTTAGTTTCCCCGTAATCTTGAACGAAAAATTTTTATTTTTCAAACTTGAAAGTTCATTTTCTCAACACTTTTTCTCTCTCCCTTTCATGAGCGCTGTCTACCAATACAAGCAATATTTTTAGGGTAAGAAATTTCTCTTCAGCTACGAAGTCCCTTCGTCTGAATACAACCTTATATTTAAGCATTAAAGCAGTAGTTTCCCAACGTTAAAATGTGAATTGACTTTGTACCACAAACATATTTTCACTATACCAGAAATGTTCTTCGAGGAATCTAGAATATTCCAGGACTTTCCTGGTCCATTGATACAAGGAATATTCCAATATCCGCCCTTCAGAGCTATTATTCTTTTACCAATTATATTTTAGCTTTCAATAATTTCCAAATTCTTATAATCATTATAGCGACAGAATACGATATTCTAGTGCACTTTTCCATGTTTCTGGATAAAGTTCGTATCCAAAAACATATTTGGGATAATCCATGTATGATGCCAAGGATAAATTGCTGGGAAATATTTACGGCATGCTTCCAATGTCCCAGGTATATTCGGAGTTAAAATAAAATACTCTTGTAATATGTTGCGCTGTGTGGTAGTCTCCAAGTCGGAAAAACTAGTTCACAAATGTTAAAAGTTTTAAGGTTAAAGGAGAACAGCGTCCAGGAAGTAAAGAACGTTCGACTGTTGTACACAAGGCAGGCACAAGAAAGGAAAACCAAAAGGATTAGGCTTAAATTCTGAAAATTCGTATCTCTTGCCTTTAACTTCATTCATTAAAATAAAAATCCTCGCAGGCATTCCCAGTCGTTCATCTTTCGCAATTGTAACGTCATGTTCTCCAAGAGACAACAAAAGCATGGACGTCGTCCGAAAATATCAGTCTGAAGTCTTCCAAAAAGCTTAGGTTGTCTATATCTGCGCAACAACCTTATTTCTAACCTATCACGACTCACCTGATGTGGTAAAAATAATGAAATCGCGACGACTAACAGTAAAGTGGGCAGGCTATATAGCTCGGGGGGGGGGGGGGGGGACGAAGACTATATTCCATTGTGGTTGGTAAGCCGGATCGAAAGAGACTGTTCGGAAGACTGAGACGATGTTCGGAGTCTTTGTTGGTCCACTTCACAACTGAAAGCAATTGAACGATATTAGTGTTATTTTTCTTCATTAACCGTACTTCCATTTAATCATTCATTCGATTAACAACTGGTTCGGCGAACCAGTCAAAATGTCAACTCCTGTTCGCGCGAACCGGTGCAAACCGGCTGAATATCACCACTGATCATGCGTTAAGAAATTGAAAATCCCAGTTGTTATTTCGACAGTCAATAGTCTATGCCAGTCGTTATTTTCAGATCTGACATTTTTAAAAGAACGTCGCTTCTGAAGGAAGAGCTTTGAATTTTGAACACTTCACCGAAATTGCGTTCGAATCATATTTACATTTTCTTCCGTAACTGTAATTTTTATAGAAAGAGTTCATTACGACTATTATAATTCTCTGCTCCTTTCCCATTTGGCGTTTATTTTGCACTCTGTCTAACAAGGTTGATCATAATAACTAGGGAAAGTTGCACATCCGAAAGAGAATAGTCTCTTATTTATCATGTTTACGTGTGACAACAGCTGTTCACCGGTAGAAAAATCTTGTCAAGATGCGAGAAAGTAATTCCACCTGATTAATTTTTCATCGTTGCATTTACTTGCCACAAGAACATAATATTTCCTTTTTGTAATTTAATTTGTTCTTTCAATAACCACATCTCCATTGGGTTTTTTGAATGATCACCTTGCACATTGCAGTATTGCAGTAACAAGGGAACCTCCCGAGCTACAAGGGTAAAATTTCCATCTGTTTGTGAAGTTATTATGAGGGGAAAATTTGAATTAGTGGAAAAGCAAAATATCCTTGCGTTGATCCTAGCTGCTTATTGGAAACGTCAATTAAAGCTCTGGGAACACCCTTTCATTCTCAAACTTTTTAAAAAATGGATAGTAAATGCACAGTAACGGATACTGAGTGAAATACGCTTATCTTGTACATTCGTCATGGCCGCCATGTTGAAGTTGGACATTTTGAATCTCGAATTCTTCACATGTGGAAGTGGGTTGTGTAATACCGATATCTGAACCTGGGTTACAATTTTAACAGATACTTATTGGTGCAGTGAGCTGTTTTAAATTTGTTCCTGTAATATTAGTACCGATAGTTGATTCGAAAATCTGGGAACATATTTTTCTTTTTGAAGCAGTACAAGAGAAATGCAAATTCATATGAATGCATTAATACTAATTGATTTGAGATTCTAGCAATCGTTGCGATTGCAAATCAAGTGTCAAATTTCATGTTAACTTTGAGAGTTCCATCAAATAAGAACGATGTTGTGAATCTTGACTACGGTTCTAAATGTTTAATACTTATTTTCAAAAATAGAGTAATTTGATACAAAGAGAACTTACTTAGTAAGTTCATAGCATGTTATTCTAAGTCTTGTCTATGAATATCATAAAAAAATAAATAATCACTAGCGTTACAGACTGAAAGCGTTACATCTGTCCGCGGCTGCTGGAACTGCGTCCATCTGAGTGACGGCCGTGGGGTCAGCCTGCGCGTCACCCTGACCACGAACAGGCGTATCAGAGGCTTTCTAGACCAAGTGGTCGTCACGTCCTTATTCACGTGACATCCCAGTTTGCCTCACGACGCTGGGTGGACGCCGAAAAATGGGGTGCTCCAGCTGGGAATTGAACCCGATACCACGCGGACATGAGTCCAACGCTCTAACCACTAGACTACGGAGCCGCTCAACAAATATCATACAGATAACTATTATTACGTTATTTTATATTAAAAGAAATAAACAGCCTGTGCTTTACCTGTTTCTTCAGGGTCTGATTTAACCTCCGGATACATTTTGTGTCGTTGAGGTTTTCATCTTCGTGTGACCTCCAACTCTTTCATCGATTTTTCATCTTCCACCCAAAAGTTTTCGGTTGCCAGGCGCTTAAAACACTTGTTTAACAATAGTCAATAACTTTGTTATTTAAACAATATTAATCCATATAATATTTTTCATTGACGAATGATAAACTGAGGGACATAATTAGCGTGGCTGTTTTGTTCTATAAACAGTTTCAACTTTCACTTCAATATAATATAAGTCTCAAACGAACTGAACATAGGTTTCATACCATAGATCAACCCCGTAACTCAAATATTGCAAGGTTTCTAAAGACAACAATGGATTTTGCATCAACTTTACATGAACAATGAAGAAACCATAAATATGTTATAAACTTATCATCTTTTATGTTACAAATGTTATAATAGGTTATGAAGGTGTCTGACGACCCAGCGCAGACCAGACGACAAAATGCCGTTGGGTATTTCTTTTGTCACCTTGCCGGATGACGAAGCACATACATACAAATTCTGGGGTCGAAACATCGTTTGCTGTACCGCCCAAAGTACCGCCTGCCTCCTTCAACACAATTAGCATGGGCGACAATATATTACCAGATGCAGATATTAGGGGTTGGATCGTATAACTATGAGTTGCAGCAGACACCGATTACACACGTGCTATTGCATGTTTCACCTCACGGTGTGTGAAAAGTCTACAGAATGGAATTCCGAATTAAACCTACTTTGATCAGTGTTGTACACGTTGTCCAGAGTATGTGACTCACGGTCAATTTCCAATTTTACACCCTGCACAAAAGATGTGGCGTTATTATAAATGTTCCTATTTCATTCTGTCTGTGTGCGTGTTATGAATTTTGTAATCTTCCTCGACGCTATGTCGTACTTCTTTTTAAACAACAAGACACATTTTCTCGAAGTTCGGAAATTTTCCAGTGAGAGAGAACGATTTTTTTTCTGATGCCCAGCGTCTTACATCTGTATCATGCACTCTTTAGCTTTACAAAATTGTGCGTACACAGCATCCTCTACTTTCCGTAGCTTCTCAACGCGCCCTCCGCGCTGATCAACCTGCTTCGCCCATCTGTAAAGTTAATTTCTATGTCTCAGTGTTTTAAATTGATTTTTAACTGTTTTAAATTTACGTTGTTTTCTTTTCCCACTTCTCCAAAACTTCACTGCCCTTAATTTGTACTCCATATCTACATTCCACTGATCTTCCGCCTCATATATTGTGACCACGTGTGACGACGAGGTGGGTACTTCGGCATTTAAGCATGTTTCTTCTTCATCGTTCGTTTCTGATGTGTCACTGTGCATATGTTCATCACATATTAAATCGTGTTGTACAGCTACATCTACTTGTCCAGATTTGGAACTGTCCAAAAGACCTACAATGTAGTCCCTTCAATGTAAAGACTTCTAATTCTTCACCACTAATAGAAGACTCAATACGCTGTCTTGTCCTATATGTCTCCAGCAGTAAGTCTACAACACTGTGTGGGTTGATTTCAAATATCTTTACCAGTAACTGTTCTCATGATGACATAAGAATTAACATACGCAAACACACACACAAACACATAGCGATTCGTTTAAGCTATTCGCAGCTCCAATAACACCTCCTGTACGCTACAAGACCCATTTGTCGATTACCGACAAGCAACATTCCTCGATTACCGACAGGCAACGTTCACTGTACTAACAGGTTTCTGATCGAACTTGCCTGTACGTGTTGTTAAAACTATCTGTCGCAACAGCAGCAAACATTCTGCAGTCCTTTGTACACATTTGTGTCGTTGGTTGCCTATCACCGCAGGAGTATTCCTCTCTAGTCGGATCTTTTCATCTTATCTTCCAAAGACGACGCTGCTTCTATTTCGCATCTTTTTCCTATCTGGACGAAAAACAAAAACACGTATCACACATTTTGTATTCTTCTTTAACACTTTCAGCGCCCAATACATTTAGGACCAGAGATAGCATCCAATGGTCTTCTCCAACCCCCGATTGGTCCATTTCCAGATGCTGTGTGATATTAGCATGGATGTGTTACATACCATTGACTAGCCTATAATGTGTAGATTATTTCATATATTTAACACTTTGCTCTATATCTTGTCATTGTGGAGCTATTCATATTGTTTGCTTTGAGAGCCCAATTTTACGCACCTGTTTGACTCCTTAAACGTTCACGGCTGCCAATATAAAAAAAATACGGGTCGCTTATTTTTTGCTGTTCTACATATCTGTGCAATATTATTGCAATCGGCGTGTCACACTTGGGTATCACTCCTTGTTAGTAAGGAACGGAACTCTGAGTCGTTTGTCTCTTGAACCTTTTATTTCCTTCTTTACGTAAGTTGCCCTGGTGTCCCGGCTTGCCGTTGCGTTATCGTGGCGTGTGCCATAGTGGCCTCGCCTATGAGGTCACAGGCAACTTTGGCTCAGGCCGAATGGATGGTGATGGGATGATTGGTAGAATGATGGAAGTGGGAGGAAAGGGGAAAAACCCCACGCACACGGTATTTGTCCTCTACAAAGCCCACATGGCACAAGCCGCGTTTGAACCGACGATCCCAAGAGCCAGAGGTGAGCGCTGTAAACATGTTTTAAAATGGTTTTGGCCCAACGCGGGATGTTTGACTTGTTTCTGCCAAGTAGGCAATTCAGAAATATCATGGGATGTTTTGAACATTATTTATTTTGTGTTTTTTGGGCAACAGTGATTAATTTGGTATATATTCGTCTTTTATTTTTAAACTCGTTGCTATAAACAAACTTCTGTATTTGTATCTAGGTTATCTATTGACTTCTGAACATCGGGTCTTTTGATTGGCCCTTAGTTGTTTACTCTTGTTATACTTTGAGCCAAAACTTATGATTCGAGCTTTCAGTTTACATACTTTTCAAACATGGATCCGAGTTTGTTGATGTACTACAGGTTAGCGATTCCGTCAACCTATGAATAAATGGATCATAATCAAGAAACTTTTGGAATCTTTATTTACGTATATGTGTACAACTTAACTACATATCAGAACCTGAGTATTGAGTATATACGCCATACTATGAGATGTGTGTTCAACACCGAGTACAACATTTCTTCTTTCATTGTTTAACCTTTATTTTAATTTTATTTAAGTATGTTAGTGTTTTCTACTGATACCCTTTAGTAAAAACCTAGCAGTTTCAATTTGTTTTGACTTGTATTTATACTTGTACTAACATTACAGAATAAAACACAGTCACAAACACCCGAGATGGGTTTCGAACCCACGATCATCATTGAATCGACAGACTACCGCACTAGACCGCTCGACAGCCTGGATCGGCTCCATTTATCCACCGCGGCCCCTATTTAGTATATGTGTTCTAATACATTGTTATATATTAGATAGGTCGGACATTGCTGTAGAACTCAAAATATTCGTATTTCTTTGTTTTATTTGCCATTGAGTTGTTTTGTTTTCGCCCTGGCATTCTACATTAACACAAAATATAAGTAAATTTCTTCAGATTGTGAAACGAGTTGACAAATAAACCTTTATTTATGAACAAACAGTTTCAACAAAAGAATGTTTTGAGAAATCAGTTACGTAAAAATATTATGACTTGAATTCGTCATCATTTTCCACACCATCGGCATCGTTGCTGTCATAAAACCATACAGTCTGGAGGAACGGCCGCTAGACTTAAGCCTATGTTAGAACAAGCAACTGAGGAGCGTTTCCCCCAAATTCGATCTCTGCAATTTTGTCGATTTTCAGGTTTTAACATATCCTAATGTTTTGGGACAAGGAGAATCGAATGTCGCTATCAGAATTGAACTAAACTTGATAAATACATCAGTAAATAGATCTTGAAATATGAGATTTCATCATATTTTATTTGAAGGAAAAAAAAACAGCTCACCTGAAAAACAGGTTTTTGTAGATACCAAGTTTTGTGAAAACTCGCTTCGGCTGCAAATGCACAAGCGCAATCTTCGGAAACTTCTGTCGGAGCAAGAAAACGAACCACTCCGGGAGCTGTCTTAATCTTACCCCCGACATGTTTTCCTAATATATCCGGTTAGAAACGATTTTGCTCGTTCTTGCACCGGGTAAGAGTGATTTTTTTAAAACAATATATTTACATTAAAAACTCCTTTCGGCTCCAAAATAGAGTTATCTGATTCTTCCACCGACATCCTCAATTTCTACAGTTGTGCAATGCGCCGAAAACGCACCGACCCATGTTATGACGTCAGGTGTTCCGATCAGTACAAATTGTATGTTCCAGTGAGTTTCTAGAATAGAATGAAATTCTTTCTGATCGCCCAAGTAGACAGTAATAGCTACAGAACCGCTTGTAATTTCCCCCAACTAATCATCTATTTACCTAAAGCGCTCGTTTTTACTGGGAAGTGTTTAACACGACGGTAACAGTGTCTCCTTTTCGAAATAAAAATTATTTTTTTACTGCACATGAAAACCCTGCATTTTAGCAATTTTCAATGTTTTTTTTTTAAACAAATTTATGCGATTTAAGATTTAAAATTTGTGTCTCGACAATCTGAAATTTTACTTAAAACATGTCTCAGTGTTTTAGTGAAAATATCCATAAATATTTTCACAAAATATATTATTTGCGTTAGTGTCCACATTTAAGGAAACAACTTATCTTCGTATTTTAAAATTATCGAATAAATAAATTGTACGAGGCATGTCGCAGAATTTCTAAGCCTAACTATGAAATATTACCTAACCTACTACCTACACTCATGTAATTTTTTACTCATATCTAAACTTTATGCATTCACTATAATTCAACTTTAAAGTGCATTTACAGTATTGAAATGTTTTTGACGGAAACTCTTAGCATTGACTGCCATACAAAAGGAACCCTCTTATAACCATCTCATTAGCTTTCCCGGCTTCCAGCCAGTCACATCTCGCGTTTGCCAGATCGTTCATTGAAGTAAGACCACAGATAAAAAAAATATGAAAAACTTTTAAAAAAATACTTTTCTTAAACAATTGGTAGTAAAAAGTAACAAATAATTTTGTTTATGCATGACTAAAAAGAAAAGCATAGGGCGCGCCAATTGAAGAATTAAATTATTTCTTACTTTTTACTACCAATTGTTTAAGAAAAGTATGTCTTTAAAAAGTTTTTTTTAAATTTATTTTTTCGAGTTATTTCGTTGTTCGGATACTTTTTCCTAAAATGTTCTGCAGCCAGTCAAAACAGCAGCGTTGCAGGCTGGTATTTATTTTATTATAAAGAAGTCAATATATATATAAATATATATATATAAAATAACCTTTTAAAATATAGAAATATATAAAAGTAACAATGGAATATTGTATTTCCACTCGACTTACGCCGCTGTGCAAAATTTCATCATTCTATGAGGTCGGGAAACGAGTTAGATTAACGTTGCAAGATTTGAGTACACCACGAACCATTTTGAACTAAAGAAAAGAATGTACAAATATTGCTATCTGTGGTAATAACATGTCAGAAAGTAAGGAGATTCGCAACAAGTTATTGCCTTGTCACCATTACTCTACCAGATGGATGATTTTGGAAGATTTGTTTGAATGAAGAAAGTGCGAGGAAACGGGAGATCCCCGAGAAAACCCACGCACGTTTGTACACCACAAAGCCCACATAGCATGTTCGGGGATCGAATCGACCGAGACATCGTTGGGAGGACAATATTAGAAGGGATCCTCGAGAGGTAGATGCTCAAGATGAACACTGGCATGAAGTTGTTCAGGGCAGAATCCATGAAGAATGTTTCTTACTGCGGCGATGAAGTTGCGAGTTCCGTAAGTTACAGAGTTAGGTAGTATTATACGTTGTTTGAATAATATTACTTTTTTCTCTTAGGCGCTTGCGTGTACGCACAATGTTCTAAAACATAAAGATTGTAGCTTATAGCTTGTCATTTAAAGTTGTAAACATTGTTAGGTCGAAGAAACATCCAAAGGTCGTCTATTTGATCAACTTGGTAATCTATCTAAAACACTGCTCTTTGACCGGAGATAATTTTCTCTTTCGCGAATCTTTTGTTGTGACTGCAGAGACTTTGCTGACAGAACGGAATCTTCGGCCATGAGACGAGGAATGGAGCTGGTCTTCCTGGCGGCCCTTTTCTTTGGCTTTACCCTCTGTCAGAGTCCTCCGCGGGTGATCATCAAACAGGGTGCTCTTAGGGGGACCTTCATGACTTCTCTTAGTAACAGGACGTTCATGGCGTTCCGGGGGATTCCATACGCCAAACCTCCACTAGGAGAGCTACGATTCAAGGTGAGATAGAAGATCTGTGGTGAGTGTTTTATATCTACATTATAATCCCTTTGTACTAAGTTGAGCAAATCAAGTTTTCAAAATCAGAAGCTAACTCGAAGAAATATTATTAGGTGCTTGAATTAATTCTCGCTGTTACCAAATAGAAAACAGCAGTTGTGTGAGGCAAGTGACTACGCTGTGCATGCAAGTACCGGTCGTAAGCTGTGAGAAACAGTGTGGGACACGCGATCAGAGTGCAAAGAACACATTTTTATATCTCTAAAAATATCAGGTTTTGCAACAATATAAGAGTATTTGCGGGAACTAATCGTTCTGCTTTCATCTCAGAAAATCTGCTTCTGAAAGTCATCGTTTGCTAGTGGAGGCCTATGGGGAGCATGCTCTATCGGAAATAACTTGCAGAGATTGGTTTCAGCTCTTCAAAGACAACGAATTTTACGTGAAGGACAAAGAGTGCCCTGGTCAGCAGAAAAGTTTGAAGATCGCGAATTGGAGGTATTACTGGGAGACGATTCATGTCACACCCTTAAACAGTTGTCGGAAACAATGCCCATGAGTTGACTGCTAGCAAACGTTTGAAAGTAATGGAAATGGTCCAGAAGGGCGGAAACTGGCTCCTGTTTGAATTGCGGTAAGGAGACATTATGAAACGTTCAAACATTTGTGAAGTGCTGCAGCAAAAACAAAAACGGAAGTCTTTTTAGCTGTGCATTCGCTGGGATCAAGTTGTGTATCATGAGCTGCTGTAACAAGGTAAAACCGTCAATGGTGAACGGCATCGACGACAATTACTCAATTTGAAACGTGTATTCACAGACAAACGCCTGCAATATGCTACAAAGCATGAAAAAGTTATTATGTTTCATGACAACGGTAGACCATATTTCGCTAAAACCGTGAAGTACATCTTGGTGGAACTTAAGTGAGATGTTTTACCCCGCCCGTTCTCTACTCGGGACGTTGGTCCGTCAGATTACCATTTGTTACGGTCTCTACAACATGGAGTTTCTGGGCAGCACTTCCGTTCTTTAGCGGATATAAAAGAATGGCTTGATGACCGCTTCACCGGATCGCCTTCAAAGACTGAAATTTTCTACTGCGGAATGCATTTATTACCCCAACAGTGGGAATAGGTTGTAGCTTCTAACGGACATTACTTTGAATATAATGCCATATACTGTTCTGTGGTAATGAATGTGAGTTTGTCTGGCAAAAAGAAAAAAAGTTAGAGTTAACTCACGCACCCAATATGTTCCATTTTTCATTTTAAAAATCTGTTTTTCATTTTGATTCAGAATGTTTTTTTTTTTTTGAAAGATAAAAAGTATAGAAGAAAAGTCTACATTTGGTAAACTTTGTTTTCAATGGCTATTTCAGAAACTAATGACTTTGGCCCGATTAAGTAAGTTTAGAAGTCTATAACTATTCAGTTGGGATTCAAAATCTGGGTTCCGTGACTAATGAACTGAAACCTAATGTCTCAGACTGCTTCAAGTCTGTCTTTCATCGGATGAAGATTATATCCTAAAAGCAGGACCTACAGTTCAACGTGGGTTCCGAACCACTTATGTCCCCACTGGAAATCGAACCCTGGATCTCTTGATTACAAGGGAGCGAGCGTTACTTGTTACCGACAGGGGACACGCATGTTTCGAATACATACCAGGTAAATCTAAAATGAAAATTCTATTGTTTAAGGCAAAAGTGAAGACACGGTTTAGAAACATTTTTAAAATGATGTTACGGTATAGGCTCCGTATTCACCTTATATAGTAAGTCCTTGAGAACATCGACTTGTTAGCTCATATAAAATAACCTTTCAGTCGGTTGCACCTGTTCAAGAAATTAAACAAATAGGGCGATCCATTGCTGACATCATCACAAATAGGGTAGCCAACCAAGAAATAGGGCCGGAAATTTTACCACCTTTCTGATTAAAGCCGGTGACCGGAACAGACCAGCCCTACACATGACCGGTAATTTATCTCTAATAATCTCTACAGCGGAGACGAGAGTCAAATCTGGAGTCCGTGTTTCCACTTCGGACTCGCCAGTCACTGCTTTCCC
>JAGDQP010049593.1:0-14459 GCA_022664845.1 Lepisma saccharinum | reverse complement strand
ATATATATCGACTTCAGTGCGAGCGGTCCCGGGTTCGATTCCCGGTGGGAGCTCAGAAAATTTCGGTGTTGACCCAGGA
Organism: Lepisma saccharinum; assembly: GCA_022664845.1. NCBI lineage: Eukaryota > Metazoa > Arthropoda > Insecta > Zygentoma > Lepismatidae > Lepisma > Lepisma saccharinum. The sequence goes on along the minus strand of JAGDQP010049593.1, from coordinate 14,380 downwards.
TCGTGAGGACAATTGGGGAGCTACTGTGAATAAATGACAGTGGCGATCACAGCGAGAGCTTCGGCTCTCCTCTACCAACCCGTCTGGTCAGCGTGGGAGCAGTAGACCATCTCCTCCCTTCGGGGAGAGGCCCATCCACTAGTGGATTGAATATGGCTGTGATTTATATATATATATATAAAAGCGCTTCGGTTATAATAAAATTCATAATTATATCATCCTAAAGTATTACATATAGTTTTTTCATGTTGATGTTGTGTGTTTTACTTTTAAAATAGTAACTGCGGTTTCAAAACGATATGTTGTACTCTATTCATAGTTTTAAGCTAAACTAATTTTACATCTTCTTTACCGGCATATTCATAGTATCAGTGGTAAGATTTCAACGTCATTTAAATGTCAGAGTGACCCTCTCAAGCTGGTCTTAACGACATTAATACACATTTCTGTTTAAATCTTGTAGCCTATATGTCAGGGGTCACATATGAAGAGTCATTGTGGGTCAGAAATCGAAACACGTTCCTATGTATTTCTGCATGTCAATCAATATTTATTTCTCTGGAAACAACTCATATCAGTAAAATTCATCCTAAAATTGTTTAACATAGTAACAGATTTGTCATCAGCTGATCATTACATTTAAACTTTGAAGAGCGTTAGTTCCTATTTTGTAATCTTTCGTTGGATCCCTTTCCGCGTGACAACTCACATATCGCCATAATTACCATAAAATGTGAAGCTGAAGAGTGAAGGAAGGTGGGTGAATACTAGGAAGCTGGAAATATTACACACAAACGTTTGTCTGACTGTTTAATAATTTATTTGGTATTACTAAGTTTTGGTTTTTGAGGGCACATTGTCCAATTGCTTCAGAGATGTGGTGACTCTTTGGAGTCATTAGAAGGTGTTTTATCGAATGTTATGTTATTTAGTATGATTTTCTTGTCATTTCTCTGCATTGCGGGAAGTTTGTCTGTTCAAAAACAAACTGGAAGAGAAACCAACACAAATTACAGGTGAGTAGTGTTTATACTCAGAGGTGTAATGCTACATTTTTAGGCGAGTATACGCTTAGCTGGTTGTAACAACGCCTCACGCTTACTATGTCATATAATTTTATCTGCTTATTTCATAAATTTTAGGTGGCTATACGGTGACGTCTAGAAAATTGAGGTCGGTATACACCGTTACATCACTCTATATATTTATGTATAATTTAAAGCTAATAGTGACTTATTTTCTGTGTTATTCGGTTATATTGTGTGTTAAGTTCGAAGGTTGCCGTGGGGTTATTCTGCACACCCGTATTTACTGTGCAGTATTGTCCCTTCCCTTCTGTGTTATCATTATAATAATTCACTTCCTTATACAGAGCTAAAATTTATAGCATACCTGTTTACTTTTTAAATTAATGTTGTCGTCGTATAGAGAAAGTATTTTTTTATTAATCTGTTTTGTAACAATCAGTATTCTATGTTTTATACTTTGTAAACCTATGGTAATAATACTAAAGACGGTACTCTGAATAAAATTGAAGAACTATTAAATAGTGTGACTGAAATGAATACTCTTTACTTAGGACATGCTTTTGAGAATAATGTAATAATATAATAATAACCACGGGCGTTACAGACCGAAAGGTCATGAGTATCCTCCAACGCCATCCGTCTGCGGTTGGTGGAACTGAGTCCATCTGATTCATGCCAGTGTGGTCAGTATTGCGCGCCACCTGGCCACGAACAGGCGTATTCGGGGCTTTCTAGACCGAGTGGCCATCACGTCTTTATTCACATGACTCCCCAGTTTGCCTCACGAGTCACGACGCTGGGTGGACGTCGAAAAGTGGGACTCCAGCCGGGAATTGAACTTGAGAACTATGTACTAAATCAAAATTCCTTAATTCAAACACAATAGTCGTATTTTGTGAAGAAAAATTAATGTCTTAGATGAACCATCTAAAGTAAATCTATCTTTGCCTTTTGATATGAGAGCAGAATTACCCCACATTGTGCGCGCAATAATCCCCAACAGGGTGGGTTATATTGTGCAAACATTGACTCTAATATAAATAATTATTTCTCGAAACTGAGTAGTAGCAATATCATGAAATAGGGTTTATATTGAAGTACGAATTTTAAATATTACAATCACGTAGTTGTCAGTCTTTGTATGTGCAATAGTAAGATGCTTTAAACCAAGATTCCTTAGGTGTGCAGTATTCTCCCACCTTCCGCTAGTGAGAAACAGAGAAGGTAATCCAATAGAACCATGAAAATACATAGAATGAGGCATTGCATGTTATATGTTAAATGTGAAATTTATTTATAGCCTTTAGGTTTGGTTTGCTCAGGCCGGGATAGAATTGTGGAGAGTATGTGGGAAGGAAACTACAAGGGCATAATTGTCAAGATATCATCCCAACATTACTTTGGTGTGATTGAGGGGAAAGCTACAAAACCTATGTGGATGACCCACCGCTGACATCGATCCCACTACGTTCCGAATGCTAATTCAGTGCTCTACTAACTGAACTACGGCCGGTCTGTGCATGTTCCTTGTTGCCATACACATTAAATAAGGCAATAACTAATACAACATCCACGGTTTCTTTATTTATATCTAATTCTTTACATTTTTATAATACGTGCACCTACTTCACGCGTCATTTAGAGAACAGTTTCCTATACCTAATCAAAGAATTCTGGTTCGAACAATTAAGATACTCTTGGTCTCTTCTTTCCATTTGATGGCACAAATCTCTTTAACGTACATTTGATTCTTTTTATCCGTAAATTTACAAGCCAAATGCATAAAACTAATAGTAGATAAAATTGAAATGACCAGAATGGCCAGTATAACTGAGACTGGAAAGTTTGTGAAGTCCAGACATGGAAACATGTTCCAGAAACAATGATTTCGAAACAAGTTACTAAATCCACGTCCAGACATGGAAACATGTTTCCGGAAACATTGTTTGCAAACTGTTTCCCGACGTGTTTTTTGTGTTTTCAAAATGTTTCCCGATAGGTGATGATGGGATATCATACCTCATGCTCCTCCCACCGGGATCCCATTCACTGTGGGTTCCTTCAGGCTGCGTCTAGAACTAACGGCGTTCGATCCGCTTTATTATTTTCTGACAATACATGACATAGTACAAAATTATCGACACAGGTATACAAATAATGAGCAATAAGTATCAGGTAGTTTACATGACAAATACGTCGATTCATAGAATACATTACAGCAATGTTGTCGGACATGAGAAGGTCCACCACAGCTGCGGCAAGAAACTCGGTGACAAAGGTAGGATATGCTTGAGAGAAGTGAGCCACAAAAAATTCGGTACCATCTTCCAACACAACTGCAATGGACATAGGGATGGCATCCACAAACACAGTAGTACGAACAAAGTCGTGTTGAAACATCACAAGGCACTAATAAAGTTTTTCTTAAGTTGAAGCATTGTCCACTGAGAAAAGATACTTTCGGTGAGAGCAGACACTAGCGGGAAGCTCAACGTTGTAAGCGGAGCGGCCCACCTAATGTAGGCAGCGATGACTGTTCGAAGACGAGAAAAGGCTATCGAAAATACTGTTGGGGCAAAGGGCAAAATATGAAGGTATTTAGCCAAAATAGACACTGACATAGTTATTGTTAACACTTTAACTCCTAGGTAAACGAGTTCCTGTTGCATAGTATGGACACTGCGTGATTTACTTGTGACATTGAACCGTAAAGTAGTATGATATCATAATACACAAGATGTGGCACACATCACTGAGGAGGAAGTTTAATTCTTTTCGCATGGCCGTTTGCATTAATAATAGCGATAATGTTCATCCCATTGGTAACCTCTTAAAATAGAAGTATTTTTGCAACATTTAATACCGAACAATTGGCGTGTGTAAGGGCCAAGGTAATGTGGTAGAAACCGTCTCTGAGGTCAATTTTGGCAGAAACAGTTTCTGTTGACACTTGGTTCACCAAGTTCGTGACGCGTAGTAAGTGAACAGGAGGGGAATAATAACAGGAGGTCTATCATGACACTCATATATAACCCTTCCACTGCCGTCTGGCTTCTCAACCACGAAAACAGAAAAGGAGTTCACTATTAAGTGGGGAGGAACTTCTAAGATGTCTGCTAACATGTCCTCAAGATTGGTATGAGCGCACGAGGAGTAGCACGCATGGCAAAGGGACAGTTAGCCGGCGGAATGTGATATAAAGATGATGCAGTGACCAATTCCCTAGGGGGCGAAAACATGCTTCACTATCTCAGGATTGAGAGACTTCGACAAAGTGTAGAACTGGGGAATAGACGCGTCCCAATCTTCAGAAGCAGAAGATTGTCCGGAGCAGAATTTCTGGGCGTCCCTGGTTCATCTTCCTCAACTTCTGGATGGCCCACATCAGGTTGAATTTCGCTGAGATCTTGAATGAGTTGTCTCCATAATTCCCAATCATCGATTAATACGTTCCAGGGTTCCTGGATTTGAAGGTCACGAAGAACATCGATGTTGCAAGTCTGGGCTAAGTACAAGAATATCCAGCGGGTAGGTCTGGAAGCCGCTGTAAATCTTCTTGGTGAAGATCAAGTTCAAGTAGAATGTCGGCGAAAGGATCTAAACGGGGCCATCGTACATGACCGGGGCACCGAAAGGATCCACCCAAAAATCAACTGGAATATGTATAAAGGTTGATAGCCCAGCCTTCAGGGGTCCGTCCTTCTTCGTATTCTGTGTCGAATTTGTCTCCGTTGACGAGCGAAAAAGATGAGTAGAATGTGCCACAATCACACAGTGTCCATACTTTGCCACTCTACGTTTGCAGTTAATATTAAGAAAAGTGTATTAGTGCCTACCAAGGAACTCGTTTACCTAGGAATTAAAGTGTCAACAATAACTATGTCAGTGTCTACTTTGCCTAGGTATCTTCATATTTTGCGCTTGGCCCCAAAGGTATTTTCGATAGCCTCTTCTCGTTTTCGAACATTTATCGTTAGCTACATTAGTTGGGCCACTCCGCTTACATCATTGAGCTTTCTGCTAGTTTCTGCTCTTACCGAAAATATCTTTCCTCAGAGGGCAAGGCTTCAACTTAAGAAAACTTTATCAATGTCTTATGATTTGTTTCAACACGACTTTGTCCGTACTACTGCGTTTGTGTATGCCATCCCTATGTTCATCGTAGTTGTGTAGGAAGAGGGTACCGAACATTTGTGGCTCGCTTCTCTCAAGTATATCCTTCCTAACTTTGACACAAAGTTTCTTGCCGCAGCTGTGGCGGCCCTTCTCATGTATCATAAACAAGTGATTATTATATCCGATAACATTGCTGTAGTGTATTCAATGAATCGATGTATTTGCCATGTGAACTACCTGATACCTATTGCTCACTATTTGTATACCTGTGTCAATAATTTTGTACTATGTCGTGTATTGTCAGAAAATAATAAAGCCGATCGAGCTTCACGCCGTCCGTTCCGGAAGCAACGCGAAGGGATCCACAGCTACGGTTCGAACCCACATCCGCGTTCGGCCAAGAAGTATGCAAGAACTGCACTGGGTATATTTAACAAAATCCAACAAACAACCGGTATTACAGGTTCATATAGCAACCTATAAAAAGTCAAAATATTGAATGATTGTGTCTCGAAAACTATAATAGCTGTATTGTACTCAAATTGTATGAAATTTAGTTTGAAATTAAACTTAATCGAACACTTTTTGCTTTAAACTCTACCATTGGGGAGATAATCAGCGATTTTATTTAAAGAAAAGTCGAAAATTAAAAAAAAAACTTCAAGGCTTGTATTTCGAAAATTATGAAAGCTACAAAATATTTATTGGACTCAAATTGCAGGAAAAATAATTTTAAATAAAACTTAATCGAACACTTTTTTTGCTGTAAATTCTACCATTGGCAAAATAATCAACATTTTTTAAAGAAAAGTCGAAAATTAAAAAAAAAAAAACATCAAAACTTTGGAAGTTTGTATCTCAAAAACTGTGAAAGCTACAAAAGCGTTATTGGGCTCAAATTGTAGGAAATTTAATGGTAAATAATACATTTAAACACTTTTTGCTCGAATTCTACCATTGGGGAGATACCAGCGATTTTTGAAGAAAAGTCGTAAAACCTTGAAGAAAATAAAGATGGCGTCGTATTTCAAAATGGCGGACCCAAAAATCAGGCACCTCTCTACAAATTGATTGTACTGAGGGTATAGAAGAACTATGCAAAATCTGTCGTTTTAATCCAGCATGTCACGATTCTGGTTAATATTTGCTCTAAGCAACCACACTATAACGTCCATTTTTGTCTACCACGTCAGCTTTTATACAAAATAAGAGGTTACGGTTGTGAGATTGTAAATAATAGAAGCACAAATTTATTCAAACACTATTACACACAAGGAGTTTTTGGGTTACAAAATATTTTGAACATACTCTGTAGGAACTATCCTAATAATTTCCAAACTATCAAACTTCCTCTTCTTTGACTTCCTTGCAGTTCCACCGCTATCTTTACAAAGCTGCAACAATAGTCGGCCAATATGGTTTCAGTCCCTCCATTAGTGCCTCATCTCCTCTCCTTAATATCCTGGTGAAAGCGTTTACCTTGTTCGCACTATAGTGTCCCAGATTTTCCCGAAAGTAGTCGATATAGGAGTATCCGAAAGTCAACTTTTACACTTATATTACAATCCAACTTTGTGAAGTTTTCCGACATTGTTTCAACAATAATTCTGTAATTTGGATGTTTCTAATTCGCTAGAACGTTTTTGGTAGCAGATTGGAAAGTGTTTCCCCTTTTTCTCTCTTATTCATCATTTTTTCAAAATGATCCCCCTTCATCAGTTTCTGGATTTGAAGGCCAACAAAACTTTCAGTTTCTAATTCTTAGAGCCTGATAGAAGGAAGAAACTTTCATAGAAAGGCCGATCTTGTGATAAAACCCTTACAAACTGCTTCATCAAGCAAAATTTGCTGTACGGTGTGGAAGAAAGACCTTTTGGGGTCCACATGCAGTTCATACATGGTGTTTGTAGTTCCAGACACAAAGTCTTTCCACTCTGGCTAAACTCTTAATTTTGTTTGCTTGACTGTCGCATTCACATAGAAATCAAGACAGTTAGCCAACTTGTTGTCCTAATAGCATTCCTATAACTTCGAAGTCACCACAGATTAGCCTTTTGTGTTTATCCTACTGGATACTTGTTAATAATATCTTCATGTTGTTTCATGTCTCTTTCATTTGAACTGAGTGGGGCACAGGAATGACCCCATGCACATCCCTTGCTCCCGTCATGCTTTGTGGGCAGTGACTTAATAAGCTTAGCGTCGTGGAGGTTAAGGGGCGTAAACGAGGGTAATCCGCTTGTATCCATTGTGTAAAAACTGTACGTGATACAAGATAACTAAAAACAGTTCTGGAATCAGGATAAAGAAGTGAGCTAATTACACATGTTACTTTTCAATCATCTGATACCATGCAGACTGGTGTAATTTCAACGGATGTAATTGACAGCATTATAAAATACCTTAGAGTTAATCACATAACTTCAGTGCGTCAACTGCTAAAATAGACTAAATATATGTGTATGTAGAATCTAACCTGACTTCCTAGTATTATCTATTTCTGTGAATTGTGTAAAGTATTGAAATTACAAAAGGAAGCAATTATTTATAACTAGAAAAAAAAAATGCTAAAGCTCTTTGACAAAGATAAATTTCACGTGACGTGGCCTGTGGAGGGGACCTTACTGCGACGATAAGGTCTTGAAAAAGATGTATTGCAGACAAAATAACGAGGTGCTCACACCTACTGTAAGTATCAGTCATCTTGTGAAATAAATAGCATCATCATAACACAGAACAATAAGATTTATTGAATCGACGTTTTCACATACCACTTCGATTCTAGCGACATTTCTGTATGAGACCATTCTTTGAATTATTTCGTAGCTTGATCGTGGCACACTGCAAAATTTATTTCTTGAAGAATGGCTTCTAGGAAATGCATGTAAGCAAGCACCTTTTTAGTTAAGCAAATTAAATTGAAAAGAAGCTTTCAAGTACTACCATGCGCGTATAACTATAATTGATAGTGTCATAGACCTGAAACATTTTGATAGTATAGGAGACGAAACGGTTCGTAATCAGTATTTACAGTTATTACCCTTTTCAAAAATTACTTTGTGTATGGTAATTTCCATTATTTAATATACGCAAAGTTACTTGTGAAAAAAGAAATTAAGGCTCAATCCAAGTGCGTTTTCCCGCCTTTTTCGTTTTACGTCAATTATTCAGATTTCTGTGCTGATATACAAAATATAACATTCACAGACCAAAGTTCATGTCATGCTTCAATAATGAGCTCAATTAGCTTGATGGAAATGTTAGTAATAGCTTCAGGATTGTGTGCAAACACTTTTGGGACACTATTCTGTCCCAAAAGTGTCTGCACACAATCCTGAGGTTACTAGTAGCATTTCTTTAGAACTAATCGTACCCATTATTGAAGTACGAAACGAACTTTGGTCTGTGAAATTTAAATGTTGTTTACCTGCACCGAATTTTGACTAATTAACGTAAAACAAAAAGGCGGGAAACCCCGCTTGGATTCAGCCTTAACATAAGGATTGCCGAAACATTCCTGAACTAAAAATCTCCACTTGGGGTTTATAACCAACAATGAGGAGCTGGATTAGAGTCTAGGAGAGAGGAACATTCTATATACACAGAGAATTGGACGTGCTGTGGTGGTATAATGATTAGGATACCTAGCCGGCAACTGGGAGATCCGGGTTCGAGTCCCGGTCACGGTAACTGTCAATTTTTCTGTGTTAATGTTCAATATTTGGTGGTTTGGTATTTCTTTAACCCCATCTACACATTCTTAATATACAATAAAAATTCTTAATGTTCTGCGGTAAGATCATATTACTAGCAGTGTTGTAATAACCCTGCTTGTTATCTTCTTTCGCTAATAGTCGTACAAAACAATTGTTTCACTGCTCTGTATTTCTCTATACTATTAACGCTGTAACAAATAATGTTCTATATAAATTACAAATGAAACATAATAATAAACTAACGTTTAAAATTTATTTTTACCTTGTGAAATGTGTCTTTTCTTTTAGATATGCCAAGCAAGTGACAGTTGGGCTAAAAAAAATTTTGTAGGAAAACGCGCTGTACACAGTGAAAATCCGGAATATGGAGAAAATATTCTCTACAGTTCGTCTTCGGATCCAAATCATAATGTAAGCGGAGCAGAGCCCGTTGACAAGTGGTATAGTGAAATTAAGGACCACACATTTGGCAAGGAGAACAGAGATCATAAAACTGGTAAGGAATTAGGATAATGCCTAAACATACTCATAATTTATCTTATGTAGCCATTTTCAAACCACTCCTGGATGGAGGTTACGCCACTATTTAGTACAAATCAAGGTGAACTACTGTCGTCATTCATGTAGCCCCTTGGAAAGCTCTTGATTTCATCTATTCATTTGCTTTGGGTGATCCTAAGATCGTTTCTTTTCTCTGGGAATCCAGAACACTTGTCGACCGTCTAACTCCATAGTATAACGAGCAGTTTATAGCTCCCAACTACAATTCATCTTCACAGTCTTAATCACATCTTCTACATGTTTAAAGATCGATTCCATTCATTCGTCTTCCTTAAGAGATGTGTTATTAAATAATTTTATAATTATCGTGCTCTGACACAAATACAGAATGAAGTAAAGAATGATCGTAATTTCCACTTTGAAATTTAATATTTAAACCTCGACCATGGAATCAGTCTCTAATTATACTCTACAATTTGATGAAAATTACTTTCCTAACAACTTTTCTATCTTGCGAATAATTTGAGGGCACGAGTGGTCTTTTAGAGAATATGCAACTGTACAGTATACATACGTTTCATTAAAATGGACCTAACTATCCAATAGATATTGACCAAAGAATATTTTGATCGAATTTGACGGACATTTCTCGTGTACATACTTCTATTTATTATCCAACCTTTATATTATAACTGCAGCAAAATCATTTCTTACTCTCTGCATTGAAGGGTCATTGAGTAGAAGAAGCATGCATGTTTTGGTTCTAATTGTGAGTATTTTTAATCATATTCAGTGCGCCCTCAGTGTTATTGTTGAAACTTATACTAGGAGTTAAAACTAACCCGATAGCAGTCCGGGACAGCTATGACAGGCTAAGGGACAACAGTGACAAAAAAGTAATGGAAAGGAGAAGCAAATGATATGGAACTTTTTCATTTGTTATAGGTTTCAAAATTTGATGGAAAGAACTTTATATACCCACTATAGTAATGAAGAAAATTTACGCTATAATAAAAAATCAAAAGTACTAAAGGATAATTATATTTCAAAGTAATTTTTATTCACATTCTTGTGACTTACTGTTGTACATTTTGTCAATCATTCAACATGGGTCAATAATGCTGATATGGTAAATGCTTTGCAACATGGCTTAATGTTGTATATTATAATCATTAAGATTATAAAATAAGTCCCTAATAATATTACAATTTTTTTGCAAGAAAATGTTTTAATTTGCATTTTGTAAAAGAATGCCTTCAGAGTCTTTTAATGTTTAATCACAATAAAATGAAAAGATAAAATGATCAATGATTTAGAAAATGAAACGTGAAAATGAATTATCCGAATTGATAATGATGTTTCGCTCAATGTTTTCTTCGGGGAATACTTTAAATCTTAAAAAAGCAACTAGTCTTTGAAATGTAAAATATAATTATATAACGATAATTTATGATTCTTAAGCAGGCAGTATACAGAAATTGGTTTTGGGAAGGTCGTCCACGAACTTCCGTGGGGAGGGGGTCCAAGGTGTGTCTGGACATGAAATCTATATTAAATATAGATATAATTACGCCTGAAATTATACTAGTTTTCCATAAAATTTTCAGTTTGTTAGGAGGGACCGGACGCCCCGGACCCACCCCTAAATACGTCCTTGTTCCTTAGCTCATATTGTTTTCTTTGTCACGTCAAAATTTAACTTTCAGACACAATTTTTACAATCTTTTTTAAACTCTTCAAAAGAACAGACTTTTGTGAGGACATATTTCTCTTTAGAGTGAGGATGTGAAATGCAATAAAGCATTTCCTCTGCGTAAATATCTTAAAACCTGTCTCGTGTGTCTTTCCAATAGAATAAGTTTGAAGCAACAGAATTGAACTGGTTCATAATTTGATTGTCAGAAGGTTTCTTTTACCAACCATCGTGTAACGTATCACTTCTACGTATATTCATATGACTTGCAAATTTACATATATGAAGATTATATGTCATTACTGTCTCTTTTGTGTCAGCTGTTTCCTTCATAAGTTCAGGACAGGGACAGCTGTGACAAACTAACCAATCTCTAACTACAAAAAGACAAAAGTTGCTTTTAAATCTTGTATGAGGGTATCATTTAAAATGCACTTAATAGCAAATAAAAAATACTAAATTTACTCTGCCTTAGACATCAACTTGCCATGTAAGATGGATAGGCAGTAATGACATTCCTGAATAACTATAATTGATTGAATAAAAATTTCAAACTCTTCCAACTCAGTTCCTGTTTATAAAACATTATTTTCCTATGTTGTAGATGTAAATGAAGCTAACTACTAGCGCAGTTAGCAGATTTACGTGGAAACTAGAATCCAAGAGACAGCAGGGACAATACACACAGGAGAAACTTGGTTTTATCATCTTTAAATTCTTGTATTAAAACAGCTTATGAATATTAAAGCTTAAGATTCATCATAGAAACATAGAAAGTTATAATAATGAAGAACAATTATACAAAAATGTATTGAAAACGTGAAATCGTTATTTGAACAGGGGACAGCAGTGACTTTTTTTTACACATTTTTTTGCAGCTTCAAATGAATCTGTTTTTCTTATTTACAGTTCGGTTTCGGTTCCGGCAGAATGTCTATGAGAATTATGAAAAGGTAGAGAATATACCAAAATGAAACACCAAGGGAAGTAAGGACTAAAAAAACTGAAGTTGATAGAAGTTGTCTCATAATTTTAATTCATCTTTTGCATTCTTTAATACGAAGACACAACACGGCTAATTAACTCTCTCACTGTAATTCATCATTGAAAGAACGAGACAAAAATAAGGCACGTTGTATTAAATAAACAAATAAAAAATCAGTAAAAGATTTACGTACTAAGGCCAATATTTCTGATACAGAACGTTTAAGAAACATTTTTGGTTTCTGAATGTTGAAAGAAGCAATCTTCTAAATTTCTCTAAATCGTACCTAAATTGATTCGTTTCTCTAGCTTGAGCAATTTTAAAATATTCTAATTTATTTGAAAACTATGAGAATCTGAAACAAAGATTTGTTAATACCTTCCAACATAAATGAATTGAATTGGAAAAAGGAACTTCATATTTCTTTAACTCTAAAATGACAAAATTGGAACCACAAGAACATTCAAAATTATATTTTTGTTGAATAAACATTAAAACGTCAATATTTTTAAAGATACATGAAATAATTTCTCGCTGCACTAGCTGAGATTCGAATCCAGTTGTTCTTTTGTGACAATTCTTTCCACGGTAACTCTACATAGCACTGTGAACTTCATGCTAGTTGTACGGTACTAACATCTATAGAGTGTATGGCAAATATCATCTACCAGTAAACTTCATAAGCTGCCAGCAGATGGCATTACAGGAAATATTCAACCTATCACTCTGCCGATCTGTTCTTTTTAATTATTTTCTCCGTCCAATAATCCGTATTAGACCTTCTAAGAAACAGAAATCTTGGGCTTTATAGTATTTGCTATGTACCAATATATCGTCACGGGAGAGAATTTAAAATGCTGTCAAAAGAACTTACGAATATTCATCGTCTGCAAGGAAGTCTGTTACATTTTGACTTTGTTTCTTCAATAATGGGAAAAAACTATCACACTCTTGGTGGTACTTACATATTAGGGAGCAAGGACAGGTGTACAAGATCTTCATGAACACAAAAGGAAAGCGCAACGTTTCACAGAAGCATGTTCACATGACAGGAGAGGAGACAGACAGAGGCGCCTGGTGCTAGAGACCATGTTGCCAACTGACCTATTGGATATACATTGGTAATGGTGGATTCTTCATATCTTAAACTTCAATATAAGCCTATGATCATATTGAAAACCCCATTATTTAACCTTTAAATCTTAAAGAAAACATTCATTCGCAGATAAAAACCTGCAAAATATTTTTATTTTTTCTCATTTCCTGCAAAAATACAAGATGGGACTTACATCTTTTTGTAATTGGACTACTCGTATCCATCCTTGAAACATCACGTACATAATAAGAAGAGAGGAATATGTGCAAAAGAAAACACTTTGGTGAGTATGTGTTATGATATACTTGATAACAGTGTAGCTAAAAGCATATCTACATAAAATTCAATAACTTATCAAGTGCTAAAATAACCACCATTCCATTATTCTTTTGGCAACACTGTTTTGAAATATATCACAACATGTACACACCAACGACGTGTCTTCTTCTCTACAGATTCTTCTCTCTTGTATCTGTTTTCTCTTTTATCTTTTATAAGAAGCTCTGAAGAAGAATATATTATATTCGAAACGTCAACACTGTGATAATTTTTCTCATCACTGAAGAAATGAGGTAAACACGTAACATAATTATGCTGTCAAAGTATTCATCGAACCCCTTTAAATTTTTAATGTCTAAATATTTTTCAGATTATTTACATTTCTGTTGTACAGTTCTACGAGTACATTACGATTTTAGATTGTCATCCGAAATTAAATTTCCTAGCACTAGCATTTATACATGCGTTTTCTTCTTTTTATTCTGTATTATACTTATAATTTCTTTTCATAATGTAAGACAGCAGATATTTGTTAAACACTACTCTTTAATCTCAAAACTATTCACAATTTTATAATAATTTAAGGTCACTTCACACAAGTGATATGGAAAGAGAGCTGATACCTAGGAATTGCCAAGGCAAGAAGCACAGATGGACACGTATTTGTGGTGGCCAATTATTACGCACCAGGCAATTTCGTCGGCCGATATGTTGAGAATGTCCCTAAGTCAAAATAATAGACGTCATCGTCATTCCACTTTATATATTTGTCTTTTATTTCCTTTCATTTATACGTCGTATAGACTAAACCTCAGGGTTTAACACATGCCAAAGACTGTGTCATAGATAGATTTGTATAAGTCACTATAAATATCTATCTATCTATCTATCTATCTATCTATCTATCTATCTATCTATCTATATATATATATATATATATATATATATATATATATATATATATAT
>JAGDQP010049591.1:0-12220 GCA_022664845.1 Lepisma saccharinum | reverse complement strand
ATGTAGGTGAACTCAAGTAACACTTCTTGTGCATATTCCATTGCTATTCCCTGGTACAATTCTCTATGTTCGGATTTATATTAAATGCAGTAAATTCAAATAGATTACCTCTCGTTTCCTTTCATTTATTTAGATAAGAAGTGCTTGGTACTCATGTTCAAATATTAAACATGCCCATTTGTTGCTACTCCTAACGCCCTATTAAATTCCAAACGAGATATAAATGAGAACCTATTAACGTTCTTACATTAAATTATACCATTTGTAGAATGAGTCGAAAGTTCCAGGATACCCTTTTATTACAGGAACGGATAGAAAGATGACATAATTAAGTACCTGTAAATGAATATATGTGGGGTTTACCTTTTTTTATATATCCGGAATGTGGCTACAATTCTGGTTCAAGGTATTTTTAATGGACAAGGAACCACATCTTCCATATCAAATAAGACCATTGTTTAAGAAATGCATTGCCGCAATGAGATTAGATATATATATTTTGCTTCAACAGTTGCTAACACAGGAGTTAAAATTACCATTGTTTGTTGCAGGTAACTGAAGATTACAGTGATATAAAATGGAATGAAGTTATCCTGATGTCAATCGAACGCAGCTTCTGCAACATAACTGCAATTTTTAGCAGCTGACACACAGAAAGATCTCTAATTTCTCACAGCACTGTCTCATACCTGATATACAAATTCGAGAAACTGTGGCTGTTTAAAGCCAAGCCATGTTGAGGTTGTCCAAAAACTACAACCGGCAAGGAAATTCCTACAGTCGTCTTGATATCCTTTGCCAAAAGTCCACAACACGCGACGTTTATCAGCTAAATGTGATACCAGCAATTCATTCATTTTACAGATTTTTTATAGCAAAAAATGTCACCCGTTTCAGGCCCAGATGCAATAGAAAATATCAGCCGAAGAGTCTGATAGATTTATCAAATTCTGCATCTTGACCTTAAAATAACATCAACTGGATCGCTCATTCCCACAGGGCATTTTGTTCAGCGACAAGTGAATTTTTACTACAGGCACACTGGATTAATGCTAATCCACAATACCTTAACGTTCAGAGCTACCTGAAAGCTCTTCAGCAAGCCGTGTTGTCTCCCCATCTAACTTCAAATGACAGTTTTCTCTGCTATTATTAACACGATGGGACTCCACCTCACAATGGACGTAATATTCCTCAATACTGAATCCTAAGCTATTGGATAAACGGGTGTGGTCCTGAGGAAATAACCTTCCTGATTACCCGTCCTTACACCAATAGTTCTATATGTGAGATCATCTTAAACGAATTGTGTGTGTTGGGAAAATGCGCGACAAATACCTCTTTGCATAACGTGTTCTAGAGGTATGTGATAGCTTTTCTCCAGATAAGATCCTACGGGTGCTTGACGAGTAAACCAAGCTCTTCCTGTTCTGTGTTCAGTAACAGAGACAACATATTCAACAACACTGCTGTGCATCATAGAGTCTTGTGGAAATAGTTGTTTCAACTTTCTGTGTTAACAATATTGAACCAAAACACATGTGTCAAATCTGATTATGGCAATAAGTATCTAAAAAAACTATATGGTTTTATTTAATATGCAACATAACTCTCCTTCCCATTTGATAAATGTAACCTTGATTAAATGGTGAATTTCAAGATGACTGCCAGGTTTCAGTAAATTCCTAAAACATGGGCTTCCTCATCCATTCCTTGACATAGTACTCAGACAATTCATTTTCCTGTACGTTTTCGAAATAGAAAAGTGTCTTAGGACTTTCGACTCACCCTGTTTATTTAAATCTCCTAGAGATGATTTTACGGGTTGCCTGTACTAAACTTGTAGAAAAGAATCATCACCTTTAGGTATTATAATATTATTTTAGCCTTAAATATTAGTTCCGAGTAAGATCCTACTTAGGCCTATACACAGACAGCATGCAACGCATTTCGTGTTCAATTTCTGTGAGACAAGAGATGATATAAAGCTGTTTGGAAAATTCAATCAAGCTTTAAGTAGGTCGCTGCACAAGAGCCGAAGCAACGAGTTACGTTCATAAAGGATAGAAACAAACAATAGAATCACAAGTATGGTGAAGTCATAATGTGTGTGGGGGAGTGGATCGTTCTATTGTTAGAATACTCGTTTCCCATCCGTCGCTATGCCTCTGAGATGAATCAAATAAAGAGAGCGAAGAAGAGTTTCAAAAGAACTACACACATGCTCTCTCTCTTCAGTCGCTTATCTGTGACTGCCTGCTCATGCTGGTTGCATCTGTAAAGAGAGAAAAGAAGGAGATGACTTACTTGCTTTTAAACCGATAATGTTAAATGTGAAGATTTATCAGTTTCTCTTTTGTGGGATTTATTTCTAGTGAAATAGAACTCACTTGTCTTCGTTACAGAAATCTTAACTTGAATTAAGTAAAAAGATTTATCATTCGTTTATCTCTGACTTCCACAGCACTATTTCTTTTAAATATTATTATGTTAAAGACAAATTGCATCTGCATATCGTTAACGTTGAAACTCTACTAGTTGCATGTATCCCCTGTATGACGACAATTTGATGTTTCTTTGCCGTTAATGAATGCAAATGTGGAAGGAGGTATTTGTCGTGGAACCATCAATAATTTTGTACACTCCCACAGTTGACTACTTATTGTTATTATCTTCGCGGTATGAGGCACCTTAAGGACATCCATCTTTAAATGAACTCCCGGGTGTTACGACACACTTCTAAGACTGTGTACAACCGTAAAAGTTGTTGAAGTCTTCAGCAGTAATGCGATTAATAGTAGAATGCGACCTATTGGCGAGCAGTAACAGACTAATGGACGGAAACGCTGTCTGGTAACAAGAACCAGCCTTTTCATCACAAATGAGATAGTATACCATTGTTTCGTACAAGATAAAGATAAGATAAAATGAATTGTATGGGCGGTAACAGAGTTGTTTCGTACAAGTTCAGAATATAATCTTTTCTTAAAGTCTTTGGTAAACTTAATTTTCCTTGTACCAATTTGTAATCATTGACTTCGTCCTGTTGCGATAAAACGAGTGCAATTCTGTTATAATCCCCAAATATCCATGTCCCAGGCTGAATTTGAACACGTGACCTTGTTAACCGCTGTCCAGTGCCCTTACCCTCGCGGCCACTGAAGTCAGCAGAAATTGTCTTGTGTTGTATATGGTAACATCAAGAACGAATAGTTGTAACCTATTATAGCAAAATATAAAGTAAGAAAATCCTATTATGGGTCGTTATAATTCGTTTTACAAGACAACATACACTTCGTTTTGATATGAACCAAAATATGTTTAGAGTCGAAGAAATTTACCTTTCCTACCATCTACACTGAAAATCAAAGTACACTTAAAGTTCACAGTATGTCGAGAAAAAAGTTCATAATGTACTCCATTTTTAACACGTTTTTAGTGCGTAATATATGAACTTTTCATCAAATTAATATGAATTACACAACACATTTAGTGCACAACATGTACACTTTGGTTGTGCTGATACCCAATTCATGCACAAAATGTTCACTTAACAGTGTTAAATTTACTAGAAGGGATCTGAAAAACAAAAAGGGCTGTGGATAATGTGGTCTTCAGTAAATATGAACTTAATATGCGAAAAATATGCACTAAGGGTAAGAAGACAATAAAAAGGCACATTAAGCACACAAAAACTCACAAGTTTTAAGTAAGATCACATAAAGTTCGTATACGTTTATATAAAATTCATTTTTGGTGAGGTCTTCGTGTGCTTTTTGTTCCAGGAGAGTTTCAGTATATGTGAAGCTATGTGAGCTCCAATAAAATATTTTAAACGATTCACTTTGAAATAATGTAAATATTCCAAACGTTGCCAGCATATGGCCACCGTTTGTAATAAAATCTTCATTCTACAAGTTTTTAAACGTCTAAAGCTCCTGGGTTGACATGTGTGTTTCTTTCTGTGTACATGTGATTTTCCTACCATAATACATTGCATTTCATTGTATTTATGCTCACATTTCAGTAATTACTCAAAACATTAAATTAAGAGAATTGGTGATAATTTCCTTTTCCTTTTTTCATTTTTAGGTGAAACGGGAATGAAGGAGAAGTCAGCTTTAGAGGCCAACCAAAGAAGGAAGTAATTATACAGAATATTCATCCATCAAATTCTCCCCTATTTTTTTATTCCACCCTAACTTGTGAAACTACAAACTTTGGAAAGAAATTGTAGCCAAGATGCACTGATGTGCACTAATTTGAAACATTTCTAATTTTCTAAATATTCCTCATTTCTTGTTTTAAGTTGGACTATCTTGGATCCCTTTTTCTAAAAGTGTTACGTTCAATATATAGAAACAGAATGTTATATCAAACCTCTTAACCAATTCTGGTATTATGTATTATATATATACATGCAGATATATATATACAAAGACATTTTTCTGCCAAAAGAAGAAAGAAGAAGAAACAAATTGTGTATAAAGATGTGTATAAGAAGTTCTTTGAAAATTATGTGGTGTTTCTTGTAATAACTTGTCACTAAAACTCCCATGATGCAACATAAGCATATATGAAAAAAATAATCTGTCCGTTTCTGACAAGGAAATATGTATAATTTAAAAGTCGTCCTGTTTTATTTTGAAATAAAGGTACTTTGTGGCCATTGTCTGTTTCATTTTCTACTTTATTTCCTTATTAAAATTTAAAATCAAGCATTTGCAGAAGTTTAAAACTTTACTTCGGATTTTCTAGTACCAGTACTTGATCATCTTGTTACCTAACCTTAGAACATTAATCTGGACACCAAATAACACTTTCGTTGTCTCTTTATCCGTTGTTGATACGTTAGAATCTTTATTATTTCTACATAATATTAAAGATAATAGAATTGAGCTTTTTCATTTATAAAATATGTCTGAAATAAGAACATTGAAGATTATTATTATCAATAATTCAAACCAGATCTACTATTTTTACAGAATAATAATAATACTGCCGGAGAAGTTTAGTTATAATACACGAAGTTTCACATATAAGGTTTGGGATCTCTGAATCTTATATCTAATTTGCATACAAATTATTATAAGTACATATTTTTTGAAATATAAAAACTGTGGTGAGCGATCCGTTATCAACAATCAGACAATACAGTACAAAATTATTTTGTAAACAATTAACACATACTTTCACGACTCGATGTTAAATGCACAATTTATTATTTTACACTTATTCGCACTTTTTACAAATTGTTACAATTGTTTACAATTTTTATAAATTGTTCAGTAGGCAGTTACAGTTTTCAATACATCGTTCGACCAATACCCTTGAGTCTGATTTACCTCTAAATATCGACTGAATGGCTAGTAATAATTAAGACGTACACGTAAAAGTAAACTTATTGATAAGCATGTCATGAGGCTAAAGTTACGAAATTTGTTTGCCATACAATCGACTTCGTATTAAAACCTTTGGAACCAAAGTGATCCAAGCGACATTTTCAAGGGAAAAAATCGAGTCTATTTTTATATATAACAGGAAAAATATGAAGCACAAAATATAGATATTTTGCACGAAAGCAGCTTAAAACTGATATAACTTTCTGCAAAATGTGAATATTTTGTGCCTCATATTTTTCTTATTTCATTGTATAAACATGGACTCGAAACGTTTTTCTTGGAAAATGTTGCTTAGCTTACTCTGGATCTAAAGACCTCAATTGTACTATCCAATTTGTGTTTCGCATACTTTGTTTTAATCGGCAATAGAGACAATAGTACTCTGAGGCACTGGATTAAATGTTGAAATTAACTGAAAAAGTTTTGAAAATGTTAAAATCATTATACTGTTGGTATTACTACAAATATTAGTTTTATGTACGAGTACTTCTCGATACAACTCATAACCTTACTGGGGGCGTCTGGGGTTTTCCTTTTACTCGAGAAGAACTTCAAGTATGCTAATGACCAGCAACTCCCCAATACTTGCTCCAAGCCCTCAAATTTACTTTATCTTAACTCGGAGTGCAACAAGGAAGAAGATATGTTGACACTAATTATTCCTGCCCGGAATTAGGTATATTTCCAATATTCCTAGTACCCCAATGGCGTGCAACAATCCTTCCTTTCTACTAATGATTATGATCCGCAAAAATTATATATCACCTTAATTTTCATATACCAGGGAATAGCTTAAATCAATCAGATAATCCGATTTTTAGTAGACAGGATAAATATATTGTAACAAGAAACAATTAATTATGTACAGTTCTTTCTTCGGAGATTCTCTGGTGAGTGAGTTTGACGACACAACGAGTTCTCCCACACCAATTTCTCTTCTTATTCGTAAGATTAAATTGGCACTCGTAACTTTCCACGCAATGGCATTAACTTCAGAGCCTGATAGGACTGAAAATCCCTCAAAAGTTGTATATCTCTTTCTTAGGCGATTTCATATATAATTCACACATCAATGGGCGAATGTCTAACATTTAAGAGAAAAAAAATAGGGACTGACTTTGTAGTCGGTTCACTCCAGGCTTCGAGTTCTAGTTAAACCTTAATGGAGTGCTACCAATATCCTGGTGTCTACGAGTACCCCTGAATATTGTGGACGTAGCACTGGGAATAAGCTTAGACAATCCGTGATTCCATTAATGTGTTAATCTCATCTGCTCAATTTCCTTCATGGCAGGCAACAATCTTGGCAATACATAAAATAAATTTACATCGAAGTTTTACGATATGGACGAATAACTTTCCCAATATCATTTTCCCAGGTTAGGAGTTTTGCAATAAATATCTACAATGTACAGCGAGCGTTTGAAACTGTAGAGACTTGAAAATATCTTTATGAAGTGACCCCGCCAAAATTTAAGAGAAACAAGACTCAGACAACTTACAGCTCTTCCTTCTTCTCTTCAAAAATTGTAGGGTTGTTCTTGGACGATCGTTGTAGCTTTACTTCTCGAAAGTTCAAGCTGTTCACACCATTCTCAACTATTCGCTGCGGAAAACATCGCCGAATTTCAATGATCGGACTCTAACTAAATTACTGTTCACATATTCATACTGACTAAAATTTCTAAGTCCCTATTCGCAGCTAAGAGACTGCTTGGCCTATCTTCTCAAGTAGACTCTACATCTTAGCCTCTCCGATTTACTTCTATCCCGTGTCGCGGATAACTGGAAACTTATCTCGCACAGCCAACGACTCCCATATTTAAACGAACAGGGTTCAAACCCCCCAAACCACGCTGTATCGTCGTACTCAGGTGATGCTTCGCCTTCTACGTCATCAGACACCACCCTTCTTATTTGTTCTCCTTCTGCCTCTGCGAAAAAAGAAACAAAGACAGGCATGGAAAATTCCTGGCGTTTACCGTTGCACAGGATCAATGTCCTATGGTGATCTGCCCAACTCAACTTCAACATCGCTCATCTCCCTTCAGAGCAACGAAAATGCACTTAGCAAATTCTGAAAACCATATGATAAGCATTACAAATATTGAATATACATAAATAATAAATTCAAAGATCCTTAATCCTAAAAGAGAGATAAAAGTAAAGAGTAAAAGAAAGCTGCCGGCAGAATAGTATAAAAGAATAGAAGAAAAATTGCATTAAACAATATTTATTTAAATATTCACATAATTAATTCAGTTCAATCCTAGATTAAGATATTAAATAAATACAAAAATTATTTTACATTCGGTATGCAAATGACTATATATATGAGACTGTCTCACTTACAAGAACCTTATTTCTAAAACATTCTTGTAAATCTACCTTCCAGTACAACATTGACACATTGGAAGCATAAATTGGCCTCAGCAGGCCTCAAAAACTTTAAATAAAATTCATTGAAGCAGAAATCTTCCTAGGTCTACTGGAGCTGGATGACATGCAAGACATGAAATCAGTGGGGCGAGAAAAAAAATAGCGAAATTACCCTCATCGGTAGCATGTTTTCTGTATATAAGCAAAGGCAAAGTTGGTCCTTCTAGGTCAAACCATAGGTTGAGAAGTGACTGAAGCAGAACGGTTCATAGCGCTGTGCAAGCTGCTATACAAGCAGCACCTTCCTCAGCACTAAAAGTCAGAAAATCAAGAAATGGATACAAGATAGAGCAGAACTTTAATTAGACTACAGAAATCTGACTTGAATTTGGCTCACCAAAGCATCAACTGGTTTTGAAGAGAACAAACATCATAGTTATTCAGCGAAGAGAGGAATTAAGTGTCAACGAGGTACCAACTACAAAAGACAGTTAGCACAGACGTTGGAAGAAGAGTGGGAGACCTTGGAGACTCTAAGGCCTGCATTGGTTCGGAAGCCATTAAATAAATTTTGCTAAATAGGAAGCTACAAGCAACTAACAAAACTAAAAAACGAGACGCCACTCCTAAAACAAAGGAACACTCCACAGGAACAAGCAGACATCGCCACTCACACGTCACAGGAGGTACACCATGCGTGTGGAAAATCTTTAAAAAGAAACACGGAGAGTAAAACTGTAACATAAAACACCAGTCTTATATGGCCAACAAAACATTTCTGAAAGCGAAAATTGTCTTTCACCCAAACATATCTTTCTAATAATTGAAAAGCCTTTTCCAACCAACAACTCCCGCAAGTTACAAAGAAGAAGAAAGAGAAAAGCAGGCAGACCCACAACCAAGAAAACCCAAACCCGTGAGTATCTCGTATTTTACAAAGAAGAATTTTACTACACAGGAGATATAAGCCTTAGAGAAGGGACTTTCATTCTGCCCTAACATAAACCGAATATTATGATCCATATAAAGCCCGTGAAACTTTCTAAGAGTAACGTGGGTAGACATTATCAGAGCGCACTATGTCAGATAAAAACTAAATTACAGAAATACTCAACAGCTTTCCCAAAGCCAAAGAGAAATAATATAGAACAAAACATATCCCTCCTTTGCATACGACAGCATACTGGTCATCTTCAGAAGAAGATGCTAGAATTCCTTACCAAACCAGACTCTACTCCTCAACTGAGAAGTTCAATTAACATACTTATATAAGGAACTTGCATCATTATCAAACATAGAGATAAATCAAGGGGACAGGCTATACTACAAAAACGAGTATTAAAACAGAAGCGTACTGCAACTGAAAAGTGGAAATCAAAGGAGAATATGACGTAGAGAACTGTTGCAAAATTGAAAGTTCAAAATCAGAGGAAACATTGAAAGAGAAGATAATTTCTAAGACCAACCAGGGGAAAAAAGGATTTGAAACTAGAGATTCAAGGAAACCGATATAAACTCGTGCAGAAATCCACTAACGGAGTCCATACTGACCTATTTGGCGTCAGATGTACATATTCATAAAGAGGAATAAAGGACTATTTTTCTATATAGTAAACCGATACTTGACTAGAGCAGTACACATAATACACATAAAGTGTGTATACTACCCACACACTTTTACGGAGAAAGATTTTTAAATCCTAGATGGTGTTCAAGCATGGTAAACTAACAGTCACACAGCTAACATACATATATGGAATACATATAGTGGAGGTTGATCCACTACACAACTCGTCAATAAGAAAACAGTGGTAGGGAGAGACAGTTTCAAATTGGAGAATCTGTAGCTAGTGTGAATGGAAGATGCAGACTCCAAACATCGCCCAAACATAGTGAAATATACAGAGCACGTGAGTTGGAAGAGAAGAAAGACTGCTATGTTTTTGATGGTACTAATAACGAAGATGACGTCCCAACGTCTCAACACTACCTTATTAAGTAAATAAATGTTTCAGGTAACAAGCTATAGGGCTAGCACACAAACACACCCAAGATTACAAGCAAATACTTAACTAACTTAATTTAAAGATGGAAAAATGACACTGATACCATTTTAAAGCCCTTAAAGTGCTCTTTAACTTTAATGTTACGTGGTGCTTTAGTACGAGGAGTGTTCATAATGTATAAACCTTATTTTTTTCCCGCGTAAACCATTGAAGCGTGAGATACTTTCTTCAGTGTAGATGTAGAGAGGACACTCATGCGCAGTTGTGAATTTTTCCCCTCCCGTAGAAAGGGTCAGTTGCTGGCAGTTGGCCAACGAGTGAAAACATGTAGTGAGCGTTCATCGGATTTCAGTGTTTGCAAAATGACAGAAAAACTTGAGCAGCGATATTGCATCAAATTTTGTCAAAAGTTTGGTAATACCCAAGCGGAAACCATTCGCAAAATTCAACAGGCTTTCGGGGACGATGCTATGAGCACCTCACGCATAAAGGAGTGGTACAACCGCTTCAAAGATGGCCGCACATCAGTTGAAAGTGAACCACGTTCAGGTAGGCCCTCAACAAGCCAGAATGACAATTTCATTGGGCAAGTACTGACTCTGGTCTTCTAGGACCGTCGTATCACAGTCCGAGAAATTGCGAACAAGGGTAAGCAGCGAATCGGTACATTCAATTTTGCACGAGGATTTGGGTATGAGGAGAGTGTCCGCTAAATTTTTACCGAAGCTGCTAACAATGGAGCAGAAGCAATGGCGTCTGGAAATCGCACAGCTGGACATGCTGGACAATGCAAACAGTGATCTCAACTTTCTGAACACCGTGATCACAGGCGATGAAACATAGGTGTATGGGTACGACCCAGAAGCCAAGATGCAGTCGTCACAGTGGTAACATCCGTCATCCCCGAGACCAAAGACAGCACGGTAGGTCCGCAACAAAGTCAAGGTCATATTGACCGTTTTCTTTGACTCCCGTGGAGTGGTACATCATGAGTACGCCCCACAAGGCAAAACCATCTCAAAGGAGTAGTACAAGGAGGTCCTTCGTCGCCTTCGTGATGCTGTGCGGCGCCAACGACGGGATCTGTGGGTAGCGAAAACTTGGCAGTTCCATCATGATAACGCACCAGCCCATTCTGTGCATTTTATTCCCGCTTTCCTCACCAAACACAACATTCCTGTGGTTTGTCAGGCTCCCTACTCACCCAACATGGCTCAGTGTGACTTTTGGCTGTTTCCCAAGCTGACAATGTCGCTCAAAGGGACCCGATTTGAGTAAAGAGAAGACATGCAGAATGCGACGAAACGGTTGCTCACCAATCCAAAAACTGCGTTCCAGACGTGTTTCCAACAATAGCGGGAGCGCTGAGAGAAATGTGTGCATTACCAAGGAGACTACTTTGAAGGGGATTAGTGTTTCGGATTTTCAAATCAATAAATGTATTTTTGCCAACTAAGGGTTCGATTCTTTTTGAACACACCTCGTATGTTATAATTACCAAGTAAATTATACTTAAAAGTTTAAAACTTATAATCAGGGTTAGATGCGCGCCTTTTTCTTGAAGGGCAAGTTAGAGGTCTCTGAAAGAAACCAGTCTGTGAAATATTGCCTCCAGTTGAAAATGGAGGCAATTAACCAGCATCCATTTTTTTGTGGTAGGGACCTTTGTCCCTTTTTCTCTCCACTCTGCCCATAGTCATCGTTTCTTCCCTTTTACTGCTATTCTTTAATATATCCTACAGCACATGTTATCATTTAATTTATTTTTCGTATTTGTTTCACACGGGATTGGATGAAACGCACACATGTAGTGAAAAATAAAGAATCCCACTCACTGACACTAAGTTGGCTTTACTTGATATATTTATAAAACAACAATTGGCTGTAACGAATTTAATGTATTTCACGTCAGCCGTGAGCCAAGTGCACAGGTATCTCGCGGGGAGTCTGCCAATGTATGTTCATAGAATTCTCTATTTTTACAATCTTCTTCACTGGAATCAGCTGTCTCCTGTTAGTGAATTTAAATTTGTTGGTTAAGAAGTCATGTGGAACGTGTACAAATCCAGATTTTTTTTGTCCTGACTCAGGAACTCAAGCAAGATTTCATCGCAACTGATGGAACTGTTTATTATAATACGATTCAAGAAATCACTTTAAATGAAAACACCAGCGAGGCCGCATACGACATATTTCCAGCTTGAAGGATCAAAAGAACAAGACTCCTCATACACTTCACACTATTACGTAATATCTTTGAGCAATGTTTTCGAGGATCGAAAATTCGGAGGAATTTGACATCGATGTGGGAGCAGCTTTTAGGAATTCCATTCTATAGCTTAGCAATCTGAATTTCCTGGGAACAAGCCCAGCGCACAGTGGTCCAAAACGGAAATCTAGCCGGACAAAAGTCGAAAATGCAACAACAATGAA
>JAGDQP010049590.1:0-14459 GCA_022664845.1 Lepisma saccharinum | reverse complement strand
GGGTTATTTTAATCAGTACCTTTGCAAAAATTTTTGTAAAAACTTTGTTCCTGTAATTTTATTGTATTTTGAATTGTAAAGCAGTAATAAAATCATAAAATTTGCTACTCAGGTGAGAGTTGGCCAGCTATAAGGCTGGTGGAGGCAGCATGTACAAGAAAACAAAATATTTTGCGAAACTATGAAATTGGATACTCTGAGAGTCAGGAATTTTTTATAAATCTGGTCAGGAAAGTCGGGAAATGTCACGGAAATTTAAGTTTACAAATTTGGTGGGCACACTACAAATGTACGAATAATCCAGATATTTACAAGGAGGCTCGGGTAATAAGAGGCAAAAAATATAGTCCTGTTCTGTAATTATATCGAGCGAGTTAGCTCAGTTAATAGAGAGTTGACGCATTTGGGAGGTCGTGGGTTAGATTCCCACCGCCGACCATCCTGACTGGGATTTTCCAGGATTTCCCTCAGTCTTACCAGGCAAACGGTACCTAGCAAAACTGGTTTTTGAAAATACCTTCCAAAATCCTTCCCTTTGTTGTTAGTGTTGTGTATCTAATGTAAAATGGCCTCTGAGCTGTATCTGGTGTTTGTTAAATCAATAAATAAATAAAAATAAATTTGTTTAGAACTATCAAAAAGTACATTTTAATTTGCGTCTTACATGAAGACAATAAATTTTCACAATTTTTGGTTGCATTAAATGGAAATATATGATTTATAAGAATTTATTGTTCTTTATTACCACGTTGGTTTAATAAAGAGAACTCCATCAATGTTAGTTCAAACTAGGACAGCAATATTTTTGCAGTAGGATGAGATCCGAATCCAAAACACTCCGTGTCAAAAACGAAGCCAAGTTCCATATCCTAAGCAGTAGAAAAAGAGAGAGGTTTCAGCATATGGAAGTTCTGATGTATAAAATTGGCCAAGTTCTTTCCTAATTAGTTCTCATATCGATTTAGCTAAGTTTTATGGAAAAAATATATTCGACTTGGGGGGGGGGGGGGTAGAAGGAAAGGAAGAGAAAAGTAGGCGTGGCCTTGAGAGTCTTTCCCTTTTTCATTTGTTAATTTGGGAAATAATAATAATAAGTGATTCTGCCAGACCCCGGCCTCTCTCTTTTATAAACAATTGTTCCTCTCTCAAAACGTTTTCCTCAAAGGAGATTACCATCCCATGGAAAAGGTAAAGGGGAAATTTACCCCAACAGTGGCGAACTTCTCCATTCTATTGACACAGCTTTTTGTATATAATTTTCTATTTAGGGGTAGGTTTTGTTTGTATATTACCATTCTTCATGTTATTCTCTTTCATTTTTGATTTCTTAGCTCGAACCATATAGTTAATGGCCAGAAACCATTTTCATTGATTAACACATTATACAGCGGAAACCAAACGTTTATGACCATTTACTGTTTACGATATTTCACTAAAAACCAAAAGTAACGTTTCATATTTTATACTATGAATAACTTGATCTCGTTCAAAAAATGTTCACTTCACAAGAAGTTATATAGCTAATGAAAAAAGATGGCAGAACAGTTGTATTTTGTATACAATTCCTGTGTCCCTCCTAAACATGTGTAAAAAATTTTTTTCTAGCTATTCGGGAATACGACAGAACATGTATATTGATTTTACAATTTGAGGGGTTATTGTGCCCCCCTAGGGTCATCTTTGGATACATTGTGTAATATTTTAGTAACCTACTAGTGATAATGTACCTTCATACCAAATTTGATGTTTCTAGCTGCAGCCATTTAGGCTGAGTATTATATATAACAATGGGTTTGGCGGCCATTTTGGATCCAAGATGATGACTTTTTAAACATTTTGTAACATTTTTCTAAACTAGTAGTGAGCCTTCATACCAAATTTCATTTCCCTAGCTCAAACCGTGTGGAAAATAAATTTTTAGTTTCCGTCATTTTGGATTCATGATGGCAACTTTTAGAAAATTTAAAAATATTTTTTTAATCTATTAGTGATACTGTACTTCCATACCAAATTTCAGTTAATAGCCCAAGCGGTTTAGGCTGTGTATTCTATACAACAATGAGTTTGGCGGTCATTTTGGATCCAAGATGGCGACTTTTTCAAAATGTCGGATTTTTTCCTTTACCAACTCATGGTCATACACGTTCATACCAAATTCTTGTACTTCTAGCTAGTCGGGAACATGTCAAACATTTGTCAGTCAGTGAGTAGTTATTACACACAAAAAAGCCTAATTTTTGGGGCTTATAAAACTCAACACTCCATGAACCCTGTGACTTGAGGTTTGGTAGTATTATAGATGATGTTCGTCGTAGCAAACGTGGGTAATTTGGTGGTACTGGGGTAATTAGTAAGTAAGTAGTGGTGTCTTGAAAATGGTGATTTAGCTGTTGTTCGCTTTTTTTTGGTGTTTCGTGTAAAGCTACTTGGCACTGCGCGTCGTCGGTTCGCTGGGAACTTTAATAAGTATTGAATAACTTGCCGATTCACCACACATTATCAGATATGCTAAATCTGTTTTTAGATAGTTGAAGTTAAAAAAGAAAGTGTGCAAATTGTATTTGGAAATTCGTTTATTATATTAGCTTAATCAATAGATCAAATTAGTGTAGTACAATTTACATCAACCAAATGGAATTCAAGAATGCGCTAACACAATAACAGCGATAACTGAACATGCTATTGCCATCCATAACTTTTTTTTCTTCAGAACTAGTTTCAACGAAAATATATTTTTTGACCTAGTAGCGACTTGCGTTGTAGGTGACTTTTATTAGTCGAAATGCTTAGGGTAACGTTGCATTTTTTTTTCGCACGCAATTTCCAATTTTTTCACCGGCTCATTAAGGCTTTATCTGTGTCAACAGATAAGAAAGTGAAAATTTGCGCAATTGCAGTACACCCATTCGTGCATTACCTGTGATACTCTTACTGTTGGCGCTCCATTGATGTCTGTCCAGCATTCACACATTTCTGGTATTCTCACGTTGTTGCCGGAAAAAAAAAATAAAGAACATTGGCGGTCTTTTGGAGGTGGGGTGACTTTCTTTTGTCCCCTGCAACCTGTCCGTGGTCAAACGCAGATAAACCTGTTTCACATTCCTGATTCTTTTTTTTTTCTAATTATTTTTCATATTAGCAGAAGTTTTGTTTGTTTTACCTTTTGTCAATGGCTTCCATCCGTGTACGAACTTTCAAGGGCATTTTCGACCTAACGTTATGGAATATTACCTTGTTAGAGCTTACAGACTTGGTTCAACCTTTGTAAGTAAGATATTGAAATAATAATAATTGCCGGCCGTGCGGTCTGCGGCGGTAGGCCAACGGCTCGAAGGTCCCGGGTTCGAGTCCCGGAATGGGTGTGGATTTTAATAGCTACTGGGCGAATCGTGACGGGCCGAAGTCCAAAGTTACTAGACTGGCCCATATAAAATTAAATTTTACCGAAGTTTTTATAATAATAATAATAATCATTATTATTATTTTGGGCTCGCAAAATGGATGTAGCGATGATCAATTAATCAAATGGCAAAATTTTGACCCCCCACCCCACCCCCAAAAAAAACTTTCAACGGAGCTCATGAAAATAAAATTGGAATTCAGAACTAAACATTTATCAGTCTTCCTATTGCTCGTGGTATTACCCAACAGGTCATAAAGAGTTGCCAAATACTTCAACATTTCCTTAGCTTTGTGTCCCCGTAAGGATTTAGACAAGTCCTTCATTGCCTACATAACTTATTGCACGGACCAGTTACGATCATCGGGTGTACACGAAATTACATGCAGTTGTACGAATCCTACATTGGGAGAATTAGACGCAATATGATTGTCAGATTGGGGTAACATGAGAGACCCCTATTCTGAAACCCAGTATCAGGCCTTTCCAAACATTACGCAATGAAAGACGTAAAGTAGAATCTTCATGCGTTCTGCACAAGACGGAAACAGTACCAGATCTTGCATGCGAATGGCTCATGCCACTGTTTTTGGGATGAGCGATTTATATTCTAAGCACGTTTTCGTGCGGTTCTGAGCGTTCGAGGTCACGCACATCCCTTGTTAGTAGACACGCAGTTATAATCCGCCCGAAAATTTATTGAAAATATTCCCCATATTATTAATTACATTAAAGAAACTACTAGTAAATACAAAACAAAATATCAAGAAAGCAACCCAGGTCCCGTAGTGTAGTAGTTACTGTCGCTGACTGCGGAACGACATTATGAAGACAAATTCTGCTGTCCACCATATTGACAGCGATTTTTTTTAGGGTTTCTCCACTTTTCCCAGAGAGATACCCGTGTGATACATAG
Organism: Lepisma saccharinum; assembly: GCA_022664845.1. Taxonomy (NCBI): domain Eukaryota; kingdom Metazoa; phylum Arthropoda; class Insecta; order Zygentoma; family Lepismatidae; genus Lepisma; species Lepisma saccharinum. The sequence continues at coordinate 10,143 of JAGDQP010049590.1, read as the reverse complement.
AAAAATTTTGGGCGCTACCTTCTTCCCTGAAATCGCGTGCTGAAGGACGTCATCCTTCTTACTAGTCAAGGCCTTAGATGCTAATAAATACCTAGAAATTAAACTCTAGAAAGGATCAAGATAAATATTTTATTATTAACATATTTACCTTTATCATTTTGAAAGTTTCATTTCTGGGTTATTATAAAGTTCCGTTACGATACATACAATAATTAGTGTAACAATAGAAAAATAAGAGTAAAAACTTGTAAGGTAAATATGACCTTGAAATAATCATACCAGAGAGTTCTCTGTTAAAGTCGAACCATTTATTTGTAGTCTAAACATTGAGTTATGTGAATAGAAAACTTTAAACGTACATGTACTGGTATATTTTTTCACATTGATCATAAAGTACAAAACCCTTCAGAACAAGTCAGCACATCTCAAGAAAATATAGGTTAAGACAAAAAAAAAGGTAGTCAATGGAAAGTGAAAAAAGTACAATACCTTTTTTCTGCGGCAAACAAAATCAGTTGGGACAGCCTTGAGGTGATGGGAGATGGGCGGGGTACACTCACTACGGAAATTAGTTTTGTAACATACATTCAAAGAAAGATTCAACAACAAACTAAATACTATCCTCCCGTCCCTTCCCCCGGACTAGTTTTCTTTTATCGGCTTTGCAAACATATTTTATCTTCCTCACGTATATATACTCTCATTCTTTCTCTCTCTCTTGGTCAAAGGGAGAATTAAAAGGCCGTTCCTCCCCTTGATTTGTGTTTGCTATCTCTCAGACTGAAATTAATTTTTATCCGAAGGGCGTTCTTACGATAATATTATTCGACTTCTTAAAGAATGCTTCAATCAACAAATATCTGTTAGAAAAACACGATAAAACGAAGATTTTCATCTCTGTGATTAGTTGGCAGTACTGAAAGCAGATAACATGCTAGTTGTTGTTATGCCACAGGTTTCACTCAGTTCAGAAGATGGTGGTAGGTAACCACTAGTGGAGTAAAAACATAACTATTTCAACAGTGGCCTTGCACCAAAAATGCACTTTTCCGTTTTCTGTATACGTATTTATTTTGTGATACTATGAAGAGATAACTGGTAACTTCAGTAGATCTTGTTTTGGGCGATTAGAAATTGATCAACTTAACAGTGGGGGAAGTTTTGCAGTAGTAAGTCGATTAATTGTCAACAGAACAAGGCCATTTTATGGTATTTTTTACATGGGTTTTAAGCTTTCGGATCTTTGCTTATTTGGTAAGGCCAGAAGAAACAAAAGAAAATTTGAATAAGATTAGAAGCAGATTTAAGGTCATAGAATGATGCACTTAAGTTTTGTAAGAAGCTTTCAAGGATTTTCAGACTTCTTGTGAGTACAGGTGTGGTGACCACGAGAGTACCTGAGCTAATATAAGCCATATTTCTACTTTGATTCTCTGTTTCTCTTCTCATTCTGTACGTTAATCATGCATGTCTTGTTTTATTTGCTAATTGGGCTGTGTGTTTATGTACGTTGGGTCTGATGTTAAACTAAGTTTTGAAATTACCTTAACTTCAATATATATTTCGTCGAATATATGAATTCAAACAAAGTCATTTTAAACGCACAGAGGACCAAATTGCAACTATTATGACTATCCTCAAAGTCTTGAATGTCCCCCTCTTAAGTAGCTGCTTCAACATGAATTGGATAGGTGCGGAAGGAATCTCGCTCCGTCTTCAGGACGTCGGTAAGATGTAATTTAATTGTGTGTGTGTGTTTTTTTGTGAGATTAGATTGTTTGTAAAATAGCGTAACTACTACGACCACCTAATTTACTGAGGTACACTTTTTCCTTAGGTTTCCATTTTTTATTATTCGAGTTTAACCTATTTCGAATTTTAACACATCCGTGCTTACCTGTATATACAATACTTTTTTTTTTTTAATAATTCTTAACCTTCATAATTTTTATACTCGAACAGGAATTTGTTGTAAATATGGCCCATATTCGACTCCAGTTCCTCCACTATCGCCGTAGCCGCTGACTTTTTTTTTTAAAAAACAAGTCTTTGGTGTCTAGTAACAGTGACAGTGGGGTATTTAAAAATAGTGGGTTTTACAGTTGACTAAAGTTTTTCGGTTATCAAATAAAATATACTTACATATTCATATTTATTAAACTTCACATACAATATGATCTCACAGAAAAACTACAATACATCTCTAGAATGGTCTGAAGACCTCGAGAGCCGTTCCGAAAGACCTAGCCAATTTGTATTGAAGCAACTACTTAAGAGGATGTTATTAAAAATCTTACTTGAAGATTAGTCATAATAGTTGAGGTTAAATTTAATTGAATTTGGATTGATTTTACTTGTCGTATTTAAACAACTTTATCTTTGTCGGGTAATTGATAGAATAAATATACTTCGTTTGTTTGCAAGAAGAAAAACGTCACAAATCAGGTATAAATGCATGGTATGAATGCATTTGTGTAAAAGTAACTGGCCATTCCCCATCAAGAAAAATATGCAGTAATATGTGACCATGTGAATTAAAATGTGTTCCGAAGTGTGGTTTTACATGCACATGAATTCCTCTTAAAAAGAGTATTGATTAGTTTCACTAAAATTTTGCGTAAAGTTTCAACTAAATATGCTGAAAGGTAAATTATATTTCTTAAATTTTGTATCTGATAAAAAATCTGAATTAAACCTTTAGGTTGTACTATTTGTTTCTTACTGCACAATTTCCTTAATTGCCTTCTTGTAGGGAATATTCTACTTTATTTTCTTATTTGAAATCTCTCGAAAACATTCATTTTAGTTAGTACATACGAGGGGAATTCCAAAAGTTTCCGGCCTGCCATTAAAAAGACTTACCAATTTTAATAAACTATTCGTGACATGTATCTATGGACAGTATATTGTACCAGTTTGAACTCTATCTGCATCCGTTCGTTGGAGCCCATCGTTTGAATGGGACGTTGAGCGCTCACTTAAATGTGAGTTGAAACGCGGTATTCTTCTAATGCGCGATATTGCTCCAGTCCATATGGCTGTTGTTGCCAAAAAGTGGTGTAACTTCGAGGAGGATTTCTCATCCTCATTACAGCCCAGATTTAGCACCTAACGATTTTTACCTGTTCTCTAAACTGAAGCCTTCGAGGAAGAAAATTTTCGGATGACATTGACGTAAAAGAAGCAGTTTTGAGCCATTTGCGTGAAAAGTTCATTGAAGTAAAGGGTGACTATATTGAAAAGTAACACTGGCGTTTTCTTTCTACTACCTCTAAAAGTTAGTCAGGCCGGAAACTTTTGGAATTACCCTCGTAAGTTATTTTCCTCGTGTTCTATAATGACTTAAAGAAATAGTGTGTGCTTGGTATAATACTTCTTTTAATTGATAAAATATTATTATGTTTTGTTTGCAAGAAGAAAAATGTTATAAATTAATGTCCTGGAAAAAAAATAGATCTGGAAAACCTGGAAAAGACCTGGAATTTGAAAATCAAAACATTCAGTAGACATCCTGAAGGTGCGAGATGGTTCAGCGTACATGAGATATTCAAGATACGAAGAGTCTGAAGAGTATAATTCCGCTAACGAGTATAATTCGCGAGAGTGGCTTAAGGGAAATGGGTAGCAGTTTTGAAAGCCGATGGTTTTCAGATACCAATTCATAAACTTCGTTTGAAGTGTTATCAACAGTATCTACATTTTTTTTTTCTATAGTACATAGGATTTTCATTCTTGTACTATAGGGAATTCGTTCATGAAATCTTGCCATGTGTGTTTCACGTACTCCTGTTTTCTCAAGGTTTCTATTGGCACAATGAACCCCTCCTAAGTTATTGCCAGATTATGTTTTCTTGTGAAGTCAATGTTCTGATCCTTTCTCTTTGGTGGTTCCCATTGTGATAACTTGTAGTGAACATCATCATAGGGATAAATGTAGTGTTCATCTTGTTAAAAGAAGCGAAAAGCAAAACAGAGGCTGGTGCGAGGGGAATACAGAGTTTATTGGAATTCCGATAACCTAAACGAAAATGAATGCAAGTAGAAAAATGCTATAAAGAAAAGGGGGAGGACAAATCAAGGACTTCAGAAGAGCGAGGAAGCACACAATTTGGCAAATAATTGGGAAAACAGTTTCTGGGTGAATATAATTGAAGAAGCATGTGAAACTTCTTATATATACTTCTTCAACTTTGTGAACACATGAACTTCGCTCTCTTCCTCTCTACTTGAAAAAGTGTGAATACACGAAATATAGTGACGTTTTTTATGTGAATATGTGTGATCTAATGCGAAAGTATGCTGTAAGGATTATCCTTTTTTCTCCTTCATTTGTCTTACATTTACCTTAAATTGCCTTCCCGGCTTTCCTTTGTACTAGTGATATATATATATATATATATATATGTGATTTTAAATGTTAAGGAGCTGTGTTATATCATTGAAAAATTTCGGATGTTTGATTGCAGCGTGTGATATTAGAAACTGTGTGTAGTTATAATCTACAATATTTAAATTAACAACACAATATATAGGGAGTTTTAAAAATATATAGCAATATTTCTTGTATGAATTTCTTGTAGTATAAGGATGAAAATTGATCATGTCATTGTCAATGAAATGTATATTTTCGCTGCTAGAGGCGCCTATAGTTAACATTCTCAATATGACGTAATATCTCGACAAAGAATAATGAACACAAACCGTGGGTTAGCAATTGACAATCCAAGGATTGCATGTGGGCAGTGATTACGATTAAGGAGAAGGGCTTATTTACAAAAGCATTCATTTTGATTGGATTGACGTAGAGCGGTTGCCTAGGTTATGAATCTCTCTGACAGCTGCACTATTCAAACTAACTTTATCGTATATGCTTCAGCGGTTATATTCAGTGTAGTGTAGTAAGTGTTGTGTACTGAACCCCTACATTGTTTTTTTCCCTAGTGTTTTCTGTAGTGATTTTGCGAAGAAATAAGTGAGAAAGGAAGAATGTGCCATGAAGTTTTGTTGTTAGTCTTACATGAATTCTGGAAATGTTTACCATTTGTTTTAATTGATAACAAATTTAAACTTGACAGGTCAGTGGCTTGGTCAATCCCAAAATGAATTTTTCCTTAGCAATGCTTATCTCTGTCATCTGTCAATATGCTGTAAAATTATTAGTGAATTTGGATATGTCGCTTTGTCGAAATCTGCATTATTATGGTTGAAATTTAATCTTGTAGCATTGAGTGTGTAAAGACGGCTAAATATCTCAAAACTACAAGGTAACCAAAACAGTTTTTGCCGTTCTAGAGCAGTGATAAATAAAGAGCAATACAATGGACGGTACGTACCTCTGTTTCGAAGTAAGCTCCATCAGCATCCAACACCTTTCGCCAACGTTTCTGCAGCTCCACAATATCTTGGTGATAAAAGTCGATGGCCTTCGAGGCAAAGAAGTCCGTGAGTGCGTTCCGCCTCATTGGCGAAGGATTTCCCACAGAGGTAGTTGTCGAGGGAATGAAACAGGTGGTAATCTGTTGGCGCAAGGTCCGGTGAATATGGTGCATGGCACAATGTCTCCCAGCCCAGTTGCTGAAGGGTCTCCCGGGTCCTCTTTGCCACATGTGGCTTGGCATTGTCGTTCAGGAACAGCACACCCTTGCGATTCACCAATGCCGGCTACTTCTGCCGCAATGCACGGTGCACCCTTTACAACTACTGTAAGTAGAGGTCAGCAGTGATGGTCTAAGCAGGTGAAAGGAGCTCGTAATGCACCACTTGGCGACAAGTCCACCATACAGAGAGCATAACCTTTCGTGTGTGCAGAGTCTGGTACGCTTGGGTGTGTCATAGAGGACCCACTTTTCGTCACTAATGAGCAAGTGATCAAATATGGGTGTGTTTAAGTGCCGTGTGAGCAAGAACAAACAGGTTGTCACTCGTTTTTTGTTGGCTGCCGACAATGTGTGGGGTACCAACTTGCTTAACCTGTATGGCTTTCCTACCCCATGCAGGTGCAATCTGACTTGTTTCAGCGGAAACATGGAACCTTTCTGTAAGTTCATCACACTTGATGGCTGCTTTCAGGGCCTCGTTATCCAACACATATGGTCGTCCACTGCGAGGTTAATCAGCAAGGATCATATCTCCCGAACGGAATTTCTGGAACCAATGCCTGGCGGTGTGTTCGTTCACGCCATTCTCATCAGATGCCTGGCATATGCGGCGATTTGATGCGCAGGCACGTTAGTCATTTCGTTTCCTCTCTGTGAGAGCATAATTAATAGGACATAAAAAACGGCAAAAACTTTTTTGGTTACCTTGCACTTTGAGTTGGGACATGCCGTTTTCATTCTGAGCAATTCATTTAATTTGTTGCATGATCAAGATGTGGGGAATCAGCTTAAACAATCTCGTTTCCTGCCCGAGTGCGCGAGAACTTAGAGATTGAATGCACTTCGTACTGCCTCCACCGACTTGACCAACAAGGTCAGTGCTGTCAGGATGATAAACTTAATACTGTTCATTTCATGTTTTGTGTCTTAACATTGTTTTTTTTTTTTGTTAAACTTGCAAGCTTTCAGACCAGACTGTCCATATCTGCGTGTCCCACGGACTGTACTGTTCGACCCAGTGGTAGCATCGTTATCGATTCGCCTCCGACAAGTTTGGCATAGACTTTCAAGTCCCAAACACTTCGAGTTTTCGTCACATTGTACTATGGGAAACAATTTTTTTCCAAGTGCTCGTTGAACACCGTCGTTATCTGTAGCGTTGTCATTTATCAGCATTCGGGATTTACCTTAGCGTCGATCGGTGTGTAACTTTGGTTGATGGTCGTAGTAAATTTTTGACGCATATCATTTTCTTTTATCGCCAGAATTCTCCTATTTTGAATTTGTCAATCGATTTTATGGGTGACATCCTGAAAGAAGCACATGGTTCACTTGAACATAAGAATTCATGGACACTTCAGAGTTAAAAAAAAGATGGCCAAATGATTTGGCAGGTACATGTATGCCACCAAATAGGCACAGTTGGACTAATCATTTGGTCACATAATTCTGTGTTTCTTTAATAACGGTCTATTTTGAAAGATTGTACCAAATTTTGGATTCAAGGTCAACTTTGAATGTGAGATTAAAATGTATTTTCTGAAGCACAGGAAACATGTTCAGTGAGAGTTTTAAAGAAACAAATATTATGTGCACTTTTCTGTTTTCAGGTTTAAATTCTCGTGTTACCCAAAGGGAGGGTACTGTAACAAAGTTTACACATCCAATAGGGAATGATACAACCATGTTTGAAGGAGATCTGATACCAGTTGCTGTTAAATATCACAGTATTAGTATCATGAAGGAATATTTTAACAAATCGTTTGAAGAATTGAGATTGGAAGATTACTGTCTTATTTCTATGTCAATTGGCTACCGAGGATATGTATTCGATATATCAGGTACATAATTTCGTTGTGTCCTGTTAAATTTCTCGAGATTCTGTTTTGTTTTATTCGAATGTCTATTTTCTTTACTTTCGCCTTCATTATCTAAATTGTTTCTTGGTTTTGTTTTATGGTATAACCTTTACGTGTAATTTCAACTTCTTTTAACAACACCAATTCACACTGTGTGACATACGATGTTCCATTGTCAACAGTTAGCTCCGTTTGATAAATACTAGTACACGAGGTTTTAGGCTGTAATTATTTGTAGCTTTAATTACAAGAAAATGTCCTTGATCCATGGACTGCTTGACAGCAAGTTTGATCACCAGCTTTAAACTCGGGCGGCCCGGGTTCAAATCCCGGCCAGCACACTGGAGACTTACCTCACTGGGTCCGATGCCTGGCGCTCTGAAGTGCACTCAGCCTCCTATCAAGTACCAGTGTGTCCTTGGTTTTGCCTGGACACCTTGAGAAGGTAAAGGCGGTTGAGCGTGGGGCTGGCCACCCCACCTCACTTTGTACCGCAGGTCGAGAGTATGTGGAGCTACCTCCACATCCCCCATGCGCAGTTCACGGTGCATGCGTTTCGCACAGGAGAAAGCTTTACTTTTTTTTTTACTAATACTTTATTGTATTTAAGATGATTATCTGCCCGAGGAAAATTTGTGAGCCAAAGGTCTTGGTAAAATGAACCGTTGGTTTGCCAGTATCTTTCATAATTATCCGTGATATTAACGTTCTAAGATTGGACGTACAGTTTTAAGTGGAGGCCTGAAATATTTCCTGTTGTTGGGGATCGATCCCGGAGCTCCTTGATTATGCGCTAATACGGATTTGTTCAGTACATTCTCTTTTCCTGATGACAAAGTTTATCATGTTCTCTTCCGATGTGTGGTAATAGCTTATGTTCCTACCTATGAAGTAGCTATTCAGAGGAGTAGGTCTTAACCTTGCTTTATTTTATACATTTTTTTATCCAGTCTTTCGTCATTCCTAGCAGATGACTACTGAATAAAACATGTAAAAGAACGTAACCACTTTGTTCCCTGTTGCTTTTCCTGGCAGTTAAGTTTGACGAAAGACGCCATTCCGTAAACTCAGATAAAGACTTTTAGAAAGGAATAAATATTGTTTTTAATAGACTCGAATTCTTAAACAACCTTATTGCTATTATGCAGTAGTTTGTGTGCGTGTGAATCTTTAATTAAATGGTTTTCCTCATTCTTCGCTTACCTTGGATATATTTTTAGAGAGATAGTATAGGTAGTCGGGATTGAGCCGGAAAAAACTGGAACAGGACTGTCGCCCCAAAAGGTCGCACTTCTGCCAGTAACTGGGAGGAGACCCTTAATTTCTCTTGCAAAGGTTTAAGGGAACCGACCGAGGTAGACGCGTACTGTCCAATCCATACGTTCACGTCGTGGGGCCTCTTAGTACCTAAGCAACCGATAGATGGGCTGCTCACCAACCCGCATTGGCAGACAGCGTGGTGAGTCGAATGTCTGCACCCCTCCTTTCTTAACACATGATGGTACAAGTAAGGAAATAGCCTTGGAGTACTGAATGCAGCTGGCAACGGCAGTGGTCAGTTCTGCAGGAAGCCAAAGGGTCAAAATGCCCAGATTTAGACTGTAGACTGCCAGGACACCGACACTGTAATTCGAACGAATCTATACGTGGCGACTCTGAACTGTCAGTCACTTGCAGGAGATAACAAAATAGAAGAATTGCAGAATGAACTGAAGAGGATTAGGTGGGACATCATCGAACTATCAGAAGTGTGGAGGAAGAATGATGAACAGTTGGAACAGTACGTCAGGACACACGTTTTACTTCAAAGGAACAGAAAATGGCAAACCAACGGACTTTTATAATAAATAAAGACTTGAAGACATGGAAAATTTGAAGGTATTTCAGATAGAATCGTACGGGTAGTAAGAAAGATAAACTACAGTATCGAAATTACACAGGTTTATGCTCCCAAAACTGTAATGGGAGACTTAAATGCGAAAAAAGGAATTAAACAGAGCAGTGACGCGAAAGTAGGAAACTTTAGATTTGACAAACGAAACATGAGATGAGTGAAGTTATTGGAATTCTCAGAAGCCAACAGATCTGTTCATTTCCAATACATTTTTCAAAAAGCCGCCGCAGAGGAAGTGGACATGGAAAGCCCCAAATGGGACTGAACCAAAATAGACTACGGTTTATCGAGTAATAGGGTAATTCTTTAAGTCGTGTCTCTTCTAAACAGGTTCAAAATCTCAGGTGATCATAGGATGGTGAGATGTAAGCTGAAACAGATGATAAGAGAGACAGCAAAGGAAGTAGCGGGCATCAAAAAGAAAACAGAGAGCAAAATCTCAGAAGAAACTAAACTCTTGAAGAAAAGGAGGGAAATGAAAGAAGAGGAAAATCACATAAAGAGGATTGAGTACATAAAACTAAACATTCCGTAAGGAAGAAAATAAGAGAGGATGCACGTAGATACAACGAAAATCTTGTTAGAAATACGATAAAGGAAAACAAGAGCCTAAAAACAACCAAAGGGAAATAGCAGATAATTGCAGTTAAGAGACCAGACGAGACCGTAACACGAAATAAGGAAGAAATTATAAAAAATTGAAAATTTCTACATAGAATTATATTACTCTGAAGAAGAACTAGGAAAAGAAGATTCGGAAGAAAATGATGTAGATGTCCCAGACGAGATAAAA
>JAGDQP010049589.1:0-14460 GCA_022664845.1 Lepisma saccharinum | reverse complement strand
TGAAAACTTAATTTCAGTCCATAAATTCTCATAACCAGATCATAGCGCCGGGAATGATATCCCATAAGGGGATCTGGCGGAAAGCTACCTAGCAAGTAACTAGATACTAACTGAAATTAATTAACTACTTCGGTAAGGACGTCTAGGCTACGTCCTTGGATTGTTTTATTTCAGAAGAAAATTGCTTGACATTGTTTTCCACTATGAAACCGGGAAATAAATAATAACAATAATATTTCAATTATGTTAGACCTACTTTAATACTCTATCTTTCTCAGTTTTAGAACACAGATTCTCATACTAGAAGATAATGACGACTGGAGATATTATCCTTTAGGCGGGTGTAGCGGGTCCATCTTACTAACATAACTTATTTCGATACAGCCATTTAGGCTTGTAAAATTGTTGTTATATTTCAGAATAAAATTCTTTGAGAGAGCCCTCCACTTAGAAGAAACTGGGTAATAAATATTGACAATGTAGACCTATTACTGCCATTACTGCGACTTTAATAAGCGTTTTCTTTCTTTCTTGCAGAAAAATGCCTTCCACTTACAAAATGACATCTACACAACAAAGCTGGGCCCCTGATGCTATGGCACTTGCTACTCAAGCAGTTCGTGATGGAATGAGATACGCAACGGTGGCGAGGCAGTTCGATGTTCCTAGGACTACTTTAAAGAGAAGAGTCCAAAATAGGAACATTTATGCTGTTGAAAATTAGAAAGTGATGGGAAATTTTCGTAAAGTTTTCAATGAAGAACAAGAGCAAGAACTTGTAGATTACTTACTGGACATGAAAATCCATATCTTTGGTGTATCGCGCAAAGATTTACGGTCCTTATGCTATCAACTAGCACATAGAAATGGTATGGACCATAGATTCAAGAAAGTGAAGAGCATGGCAAACAAAGACTGGATTAATGGTTTTCGTAAACGCCACCCTAACATAACACTGAGAAAGGCGGAGGCCACATCTGCTGCATGAGGAAGAGCCTTCAACAAACCTAACGCTATGAATTTTTTTGGCTGATTGAAGAGACGTGCAAAATAAACATTTTCATCCCCCACACAGCGTGTATAATGTCGACGAAACTGGTGTGACTACTGTGCAATCACGAAATACTAAAGTCTTTGCTCTAAAGGGAAGACGCCAAGTTGGTTATTTGACGTCAGCTGGCAGAGGAGTTCTCGCTACCTTGGTAATTTGTAAGTCCGCTGGAGGAAATTTTCTACCACCGATGGTAGTTTTTCGAAGGCAACGTATGAAAATAGAACTTCAGGATCTACCTTCGCATGCCATTCCTCTGGATGGATGCAAACAACAAGTTTTACTGATTGGTTTAGACACTTCTTAAATCATGCAAAGCCAACCGCTGAGGATCCTGTGCTGCTTGTGTTAGACGGACATACCACCCATACGATGAATCTGGAATTCATCGAATTGGCCAGAAACAATTTTACCACAGTAGTGTCTATACCTCCACGCTGTAGTCACAAACTGCAGCCCTTAAATGTAACATTCATGGGTCCACTGAATAATTATTTTGTGCAGACAATCGGGAAGTTCCTGAGGAACAATCCTGGACGAGTGTCACCCAGTTCCAAATATCCAGACTGTTTGGGGAAGCATATCTTCGGGCAGCAACTCCAAGTATAGCCATCAATGGGTTTCGGAAATGTGGTATTGTACCACTTGATAGTACTGTTTTTGCCGATTCAGGCTTTGTAGCTGCAGAAACCACAAATGTCAGCCATGTTTGCAGATAGGTCTACTGATGACATTAACAGGAAAACAACAGACAATTCAACGACTCTAGAACCTCCAGCCGTGACAACATCCACTAACAATTCAGGTTCTAACTTGATTGAGGAACTTGATGTAGGCCTCAACGCTTCTGTAGCCTCTAATGTTGCAGCTCTTCCTACAGAAGCTCAACCTTCCTTTAGTGGACCTACTACAGAAACATCTGTTTCGGGAGAGGACCCAACACCTTGTACATCGTTTGCCGTAAGTCCAAGAGATATTAAGCAATTAGGCCTACCTAAAGTAGCAGGTAGGACTAGAACAGCAAACAGGAAACGAGGATCAGTTTCAATTTTAACGTCCACACCGTACAAAGAAATGCTACAAACTTCAACGACAAAAGCAAAATAATCAGATGGACCTACTAGTAAGAAGGCCACTAAAGAAAATAGGGCAACAAAGGAACTCTTCACGGATGACGACGAGTATGATGATACCATTTACTTCTATTGTAAGGAACCATATTTAGCTGGTTGTTATGAGTATGATGATGATTTTATTTGTGAAGACTGTAGAACAAATGGACTGTGTGATTATTTCAATTGAAGCCTGATTATGATTATTTGAATGGGTGAGATGCAAAAGGAACACATTACACTTGAATCAAGATTTGAAGGACTAAATTGAAACCTATTTCCTACCTAAACTATATTCCTTCTGCTCTACAATGATTTTGCTGCTTGTAGACTCTTAATGGAAACTATTAAGCCTAATTATTTTTAAACAGCAACATAGCGAAAAAGAATTTGGAATTTGGGTCTAGCTCTTCAAAGGACAATGCAAGTGGAATGTTTTCCTTTTGCATCTCACCAATTCATTTGATAATGATGAAATTCCCAAACTTTGAAGGTTAAGGTAGGCCTAATGGGACGATTCAAAGTAGGTCTAATTGAAGGCTTGTGGCTGGCCTATTTTATTTAATATTCTTTATTTTTATTATGTGAATTTGTCGTGAATGTGGCCTAATAGGGCGTTTCAAAGAAAGCCTAATTGTAGGCTTTTAGTAGGCCTATTGTATCAGTATGTTTCATTTTTCTTATATAGGCCCTACCTAGTATATTTTCGAAAATTTTCATTATATTTTTTACAAACAAAACTGTATGTTATAGGTCTATGAATTGTTTCTTTATTGACTTCCTAAAGCCAGACACTGTGGGGAAGCGTGTCTACTTTGCCCGCCTAGGTCGGGTAAAGTAGACATTTATGACTTGAATTTAACATTAATTACTCCGTGAAGCTTCTGCAAAACAGGTTCAGTTAAATATATCTTAAAAATTAAGGACTGAAGTACATTATAAAACATTTATCTACTTGCTAACATGTTTCTATGGGACTGAAAAAAATTAAAATTACTTGGGGTGGCCGCTTTATACCTTTCCCCTATTTTTCTTGTCAATATGTATGTACAAGCTTGGTTCCTGAGACCATTGGCTGTCAAAACTCCGTATTATGATTACAAGTTTTTACATAAATTATTCGAGTTTAAGGACGTAGAGCCAGAAATTTGTAATTGTGCTGCATAACATCGCCAGAAATTGCGGCACTTGTATTTTTTGATGACCAAGTTCCAGAACACGTAAAACAGAAAATGTCTTTTAATATAACGGCGAATATAGAAGACTGTGATGTCCAAAACCAAATAAAGCGATACATTATGAACAGTGCAGAAATCAAGAGCTTCAAGGAAAAGGAATTCTCGGATTTCATTGCGGCAGATTCGGAGAGATTTATCTCCAAATTTTCAATAGAAACAAATTTTCATCCAACTTGCCCTTTTACTTGGAAAGATAATGTCAAATTTCAACGTGGGTTGGAAAATGTTGTAGTGGTGAACAATGTGGCAGAGACAGGAGTGAAGCTAATATAAGAATACCAGAACATTCTAGCCAAAGAAGGAAAAAGAAAAACAATTCATATTGCATATTGTCAGTGAACACTGGAAAAAATACCCAGATGCGACAACAACTGTGCTGATGATGCCATAAAATCTGGTACGGTATTTACTGGTGATCTCTATTATTATTGTCATTTTAAACCCCCATTATCCAAATTATGTATTTCTATTTCATATAAATAGTTGGACCATAGGAGCCGATGTGTCTAAATCGGGAAACTTTCAACAAACGTATCTACTTGGTTTCTCATATGGATCGGGGAGGTTAACACTCATAAAATCAGACAAATCCACATCCATATACAGAGGTAAAATAACAGAACATTACATTTTACTACATCGTAGCATTTATTTTTAAAAATTAATAACTGTTTTATGATTAGAGATAAGTTTTAAATAGCGTCAGATGTGTGTTTGTGGTCAAAAGCTAGCCCAATACAATATATCACACGACTCCTTTCCTATAGAAAAATTTTCGTCTGAATCAAGATGGTGGACTTCAAGATGACCGCCATGATAGTACTGCACACTTTTAGCTGCGCACCTACCTCGATTACCCCTATCACGATACAGTGTCATACTCTAGAGCCATTTCTAAATGACAAGGGTATCTCGTACAAAACCTTAGCGTTATATTGTAGAGTGTAAATGCATTCAAAACTTTAGGTCGTGCGGTTAAATATTCTTCAATTGAACTAAGTTTTCTCATGGATAACTTTGGTCCGAAATTGAACCAGTTTAGGGATTAGGAGCAAAGAAATTTTAAAAAAATATTTTTCTCCATATAATTAACTGCCACCTTAGTCTATATGGAGAAATCAATTATGGTACGAATTTTCATATCTACATGGAAATATGGATTATTTTAGTAGATTGACGGTATACTGCAGAAATAAATAGTAACATGGTTGCGTTACTTAAAAGATTATCCTTATTCATAGAAGGTTTTCCTCAGTGTGATAATTAAGGAACTTTTACAGAGGGAGAGGGGGATGAAATGTCAAGAAAATAACTAAATAAATCATATATTATACATGCGTGCAAATACAGACTCACAAGGGGGATTTCCCTTTTATCCCCCTTTAACTCACACACCGATTTCTCCCTTTCAGACACGCCACGCAAATCTTGATATGGTACCTCCAACCTAGCCCGTGGCCGACTTACTTGTAACATCCTCTCCCTACCCCATCCCGGCCAAAGCCAAAGTTTCCTAAAGGCCATAAATGAATATCTAAAAAACAACTTACTGGTAGATTGTACTAAGGGCAAATGTTCCATTTCCGGTATTTGTACTTTTGCATATGTTTTCCAGTCATCTCTGGAATACTCTTCGCAATGGAGTCTTATCTCTACAACTTAACCTAACATAGTTAGCGTTATTAGATTGATCCAGGTTACAACGAATCTATGAAAAATTTATTCTGGTAGCCTTTTTCCAGTTTTTATTTATTTACTTATTATTGTTATACAAAACTATCCAACTTACCTAAAAATAATGCAAGTATCATTTTCATTTTCTCTTTTTTTTTGTTTTGTTCAGACTAGAAACAAGTTTAGTGGTATTAGAAATCTGGAAAGAAAGTAAAAGCAAGTTTAAGCATATTTTTTATACATTTAAATTAATAACAACTTATTTCCTATTAATATCGTATAACAAGTTTTAAACTTTGTATTTCTATGCTAAAGATTAATTTTGAATCTACTCAGTATTGATTCAATACCCTGTTAAAAATCTGAACACAGATACACATACCAGAGATGGAATTCAAACCCACAACCGGCAGCTTGTGTATTAATGCCTAGAGCCGTGGACTAAACTCCCATGTCTAGCATCAAACTTGTATTGGAAATATGCTATTGGATTTAGTTCGTGTTAATAATCCATAAATATCATCAAAGCTAAAATAATACGTGATATCAGTATATTAAAAAAATTGGCTAAAGCTTTGTCCAGTCCGTCCGTCCGGCCTTTATACTGAACAGATTTTGATCATTATTTTTTTTTCAAAATATCCGGCTTAACACGTACATGAATCATAAATAAACCGCATCCTTCTCCATCAAGTCTCAACTGAAGAAATTTTTGAGTGTTCTCCCCTATGTATCTCCTTATGGGGAATATTTATCATATTTCTCACAGAATTTGTCTGGTCCGTGTGACCGTTCTACTGGACCGATTTTGATAATTCTTTTTTTTAAATATCCGGCTTAACACGTAGATGAGCCATCAATAATTAACATTTCTCTCCGTCGAGTCTCAACTGAAGAAGTGTTAATCCAAAATGGCCGCCCAAAAAGGTATTTTCCAAACCACTGAAACTAGTGAAACGAAATATGGTATGAAGGTGTATCATCACGAGTGGGTCACGATAATATAAGAAAACGTTAAATAAATCGCCATCTTAATCCAAAATGGCCGCCGAAAAGGCATTTTTCCAAACCACTGAAACTAGAGAAACGAAATTTGCTATGAAAGCGTATTATCACGAGTAGGCTACAATAAATAGACCAAAACTCCTATATAGGGTCGCATGCCCCAGGGGGTATGGGGCAGATCTTTATCATGGAGGCGCAGTCCCTGAAGAGTCCGGTTACGATAAAGGGAACGCAGCTCCCAAAATTCCTGAAGTTAGGGGCGCAACTCACCACGGCGAATCGAGTATTAGTAACACCCCGATGACTGTTGCCAACATATTTTATTTACCCCACACGAGTGTCTGGTCAAAAATTATTAAATTTAAATGTGGATTGTTGTAAATAAAGACATGTAGATTTAATGTTTTAAATCATTATAGTAGTATTTGACAGGAATATTACTAGTCGTAGTAGTAGTAGTAGTAGTAGTAGTAGTAGTAGTAGTTATTGTTGTTGTTATAGTTGTAGAAGAAGTAGTAGTTGTTGTTGTTGTAGGAATATAAGTATTAGAAGTAGTGGTGGTGGTGGTTGTAACATATACAGCATATTTGCACCATGGGGGACCGAGATATTATGGTTATGATAAAGGGGGTGTAGGTCCCAAAACTTACCAAGTTAAGGACGCAGTCCGTCCCAATGAATGTTTCCAAACATATTTTTTTCACCTCGCACCAACGGCCTGGTACTTTAGCTTTAGGATTGCAGTGATTTTTTTCTTTGAAAGCTCATTACATCTATTTTCATATGTAAAAAAAATGGAACGGGAAATCAAAGCACTAGGAAGAAAAGTGAAATACTGTAAATGTACCCGTAAAAAGTAAAATGAAGTCTTAAACTGCTACCTTCATTTTTTTTAATTTAAATTTTATTTATGGAATTTAGGCATCTAATACTCAGGCCGGGATAGGGGAGGGGAAAGGATATTGGAAGGTGTCGGGCAGGGGCCATAATAACGGTGTCATCCCAGCACTTGCATACCGTGATTGAGGAAAATCCTGGAATGGTTCTGTGCTTAAAGGATAGAGTGTTGGAAAATTAAAAAGTATTATAAAGACTTATTACGATAACCAAACTGGCCGCGGGCACACTTGCTATAAATTTTCGGGACAATTTTAAAAAAATCCAAAAATGCCGGATCTTTGGAAATATATTAAAAAGTCGTTTTTTAAAAATTCAAAAATCTCGGATTTTCAGGAACATTTTCAAAAACATTTTTTTTAAATCCAAAAAATTCAAGAAAAAAGTTTGAAAACACATTAAAATATATTCAAAATAGTTTAGTAAAACCTTTTCCCAGCAACCCAGGTTCATAATAGCCTAACTAAAAAAAGTACGAACAGAATGTTAAAGATTTTCACGAACTGAAGCTCGGTCTTCTTTTCTTTGTAATTACAGATTACCCAACAACTTCATAAGGCCGTAAATATTATGAGTGCAATCTTTTCCAGTTCATCAACACTGCAAGGCCAATTTATCGTGTAACGTATCTTGTATTTATTGTTAATGATTTTCGTAACATTTTGTATCAAGATTAGGTCATCTGTTCTCAAACTATTTACAGCACTTTCCACGTATGATCCTCCATATTTTGGAAATCTTAATTATGTTAACATGTTTCTTTATTGGAAAATATTTGAGTTTTTCCAGAGTTAGTCAGTAATAATAATATCAACAAATGGCCGCCATTTTCCAAGATGGCGACTAAAAGCCATCAAATTAAAAATGACTATCTCGCTAAATTTCTTCAAAAATACATAAAGATTAAGTATCAGAAATAAAAAAGGATCCCTCAATACCTATTCACTAGTTTCAGATTTCTGACCAGACTAGGATTGGTGACTTCATCGCAGGTATACGGATCGCAACGTGATGAAACCATCACATTGCCCGAACAGCAGACCACCGCTGCTCGTAATGGGGTATTGAATTGGCGACCCCATCGTCCAACTCTCTTATGCTGGTTGCAATCATCCACAAACGGCGTAGGGAATTGGCGACCCCATCGTCCTGCCGACTTTTGCTGGCTGCAATCAGCCCTCGCAGCTAATCATCTACGCTGCTTGAAAGGGGGACCAGCAGAGAGGAGTTTAATTTAATTTCACCTCATTTGTCATCCACATATGATTCATCTCCTCTTGTGCTGCGACTTGCGCCTTCACGCAATGACAAACGATGTGTAATGGTTGTATTTTCATTGACGCTGGCCCCTTTGACCCGAGGAAGGGGGAGAAACCATTGGGTAGAGCGTAGTTCTTAACAGCATATTCTTGGATGGTTTGGCTCGTTGAGGCTGGGAAGTGCGAAATTAGGGAGCTCTTCGGCCTTTGACCTCGCCAAAACTGGGGGGAGTGGGTTTCGATTACCAGCTTGCTGATAAGGGTGATGAGCGTAGTACCCGGCAACCTAGTTGGCTCCTCAGAACGAAGACGGAGAAAAGTGGTAATTTACGGATTTCATTCATCATGGCTCCACCACATCCTAAAGGGTAGCCTTCACAGAAAGAGAGAAAGCGACAGAAGAGACAGAACGAAGAGAAAGTTACTGATGTAAGTAAGAATGCGCATACAGCAAATGAATCAACCAGAAACAAAGAAGAAAAAATAGAGGTAGAGGAACAGACAAGTATCGTACCGACTATCACACGATATCTTGTAATTAAAGTTAAGAATGAAACAGACAACCCAGGTGGTTTGAAGGGGTTATCCCCTTTCGTTATAAAAAAACAACTGAATTATGTTGCAGGTGAGCTTCAGCATGTTAAAAAGCTTCGCAACGGCACCTTGCTCGTGGAGACCTCCAATAATAAAAAAGTCAACTAATCTCTTGAAAATGAAAACCCCAGGACAATTGGAAGTTCAAGTTGAACCACACTGTCAACTGAACTTCAACACAGAGCGTAATATCTTGTTGGGACTTGCAAGATGTCCCTGAAGAAGAGATTAAGGATGAACTTGCCAGCCAAGGTGTAGTTAATGTTAGGCGCATTAAAACTAGAAAGAATAGAGAACTGCAACCCACGAGTACGTTAA
The DNA here is from genome assembly GCA_022664845.1 of Lepisma saccharinum. Taxonomy (NCBI): domain Eukaryota; kingdom Metazoa; phylum Arthropoda; class Insecta; order Zygentoma; family Lepismatidae; genus Lepisma; species Lepisma saccharinum. Next base: position 5,312 of record JAGDQP010049589.1, on the reverse strand, counting down.
TTTTGACTTTCGCCACCCCACAGCTCCCAAAGGACGTGAAGGCAGCTTTCTATTGCTTACCTGTCCGTCCGTATATACCGCTCAGCTGTTTTAAATGTCAGTAAGATGGACACACCAGCACGTCGTGTTAGGCGACTTCTGCTGTATGTGCAATATGCGGTACCAGTAGGCATGGTGCGGATCCTTACACGTCACTGAAACCTCAGTGTGTTAATTGCAAGGGTGATCACACGGCCTGGTCGCTTGATTGTCCGGTATTTAAAGAAGGAAAACGAATTCGAGAGCTGATGGTGATAGAGAAAATATCTGCTGGTGATGAAAAACGTCGTGTACGAGAGTCTCAACGCACCCTTCCATCCGGTGCGTTCTCCACTGTAGCAGCAAGACTACCAATTAAAATTGTCTCGGTTGGCAACCAGACAGTTAATGTATCCACTCAAACTTAGAGGCCTCAAGTCTACAAATCTCCTAAACATCACAAAGCGTCATCTCCTCAAGGTACGCCACGACATACAGAAAACAAAATTGCCCCTAGGAAGTCTTCTAGGACCCCACGAACTGTACCTAGTGTTCGTCCTGGCACTATTACTAAACCGAATCGTATGTCACCAGTAATGTCGAGCATAAAACGTCTCACTAATGTTCTGGCTACTCAATTAAGTCAATAAACTCCACCTGCGCCGAATGAGCCGAGTTCATCCCTCACATCAGATATGATTGAGGCCGATCTGATGGATTTCGGAGTTTACTGTAGTCGGAAAGGGAGGGAAATTTACTAAACCTAGACTTAAAAGGTACTATTTTTATTGATCGTCATCCCAATGGCTATGCTCCAATGGAATCTTAACGGATTTCATTCCCACTATGAAGAACTGCAAGTCTTGTCTTCAGATCTTTACCCTGTTGTAGTTTGCTTTCAGGAAACAAAGTTTAAAACAACTAGACACTTTATCACACAGATTTTCCAAGTGATGGTCGCGCATGTGGCGGTGTTGCAATTGGTGCTGTATTCAACACCTGCCTACATTGCTACGACCCTACAGGCGGTTGCTGTTCGCGTCCACCTTGAGCAGCATGTTACATTCCTGAATTTGTACATCACAAGGGAACAAGACTTTACACTTCTTGACTTCCAGAATCTTTTGCAGCAGTTACTCCAACCTGTAATTGTAGTTGTAGATTTTAATTCATATAACGTTCTTTGGAGTTGTGATCGTACAGATGTCCGTGGTAAAATTGTTGAATCTTTTTTTAACGCTTCAAACTTAGTTTTATTAAATACTGGTGCTAACGGGGTTAGGTCAGAACCTCCAACGGTCAGAAACCCCAAAAGTAAAAACGGTCACAAGCCCCACACAAACGGTCAGAATCCCCACAAAAGTGCCAAAAACCCCAAACACCCAAATGGTCAGAACCTCCAACGGTCAGAAACTTCAAAACTAAAAACGTTCAAGACCCCCACACGAACGGTCAGAATCCCCAAATGCGAAAACTGTCAGACCCCCCCCATGGTCAGAATGCCCACGACACGGTCAGAAACCCCCACACATGGTCAGAAACCCCACACAAACGTCAGAAACACCATAGAACGATCAGAAATTGCACAAAAACGGTCAGAAACCCCAAATGCAAGAACGGTCAGAACCCCCACACAAATGGCCAGAACGCCCACACAAACGGCCAGAATCCCAACACGCATAAACGTTCAAAACTCCCATAAAAACCAAAACTTAAGAGGGTCAAAAGCCCCATATGACCAGTGATTTCCCCCACGCAAACGGTCAGAAACCCCACACAAGCGGTCACAATCCTCAAATACGAAAACGGTCAAAATCCCCATACAAATGGTCACAGCGCCAACCACACGGTCAGAAACGCCTCACACATGGTCAGAAACTCCGCACAACGCACAGTGGTCCAAACGGAAATCTAGCCGGACAAAAGTCGAAAATGTAACAACAATGAATTCGGTTGACAGTTGCACATTCAATACCTGGATAAGCCCATAACATGAGACCGTGCTTGTTGTGAGACAACAATACACGGTATGGCGGGGAGGGTGCGGGCAAAGTTGAAAATGGTCAGAGGGTGGTTTTGAGCCGAGCAGAATCATCAGAACTAACATACTTAGTGCACAATAATTATACTGTCTATATAAGTAATGATTAGTTTACGTTGAAATCATCAGTAGGAGATTAACTTAAGCTTAGAGTTATGTATATGACGTGTACATTATGTGTGCAATATTATAAATTATGGTAACATATATATTTTTATGCAGCATATCAATATGTGAGAATGCCAAGTTTGACCTCCGACGTTATCCATCGAGATTTATGTACATATGTGTAGGTACATCTTTAGTCTATTTATAGTGACTATACGTGTTTGCCGCTTCCTGCATCTTTTCATGTTTTTCGTCGTTTCAGATATGACCACCCACCCAGGAAGATTGGACATACCACATTATGAATTGTTTGAGGCCTGGTGTAGCGAATCGGAGAGTGCCAATAGAAACACTAGTGTATATAGACATGTGGAGCAACAACTAGGCCTACAAATAAATAGAGAGAACTGTGGGAAAGAGCTATCATCGAGTATCAGAAAACGCTGTGACACATTTTGTGCTCACGTCAAGGCAAAATGGGTACAGGCCAATAGATGCAAGAAGACATTTGTCAGGAAAAAAGGTGCATGGTTACAGAAGGTATTCGTTATTGAACCCACAGTTGTACCATTACCCTCACCAGTGTCCCACGATTCGGAACATGTGGCATTGGGACGCCCAATGAAACGGTTTGCTGCAAGAAGCAACAAATCGAAAAGACGACGTGTAGCGGCGTTGACTGAAAAATATACACCCGACGAATTATCGTACGCAGCAGGAACCAGCTTACGTGCACAAGGAAAATGCGATGCAGCGGAGATGATTGCAGAAATTATTGCTTCCCCGAAGAGAGGGACGAAAGTGAAGAAAGTGTACAAACAGAAAGATAAACAAACACCAAAACCAATTATTCCTGAACGACCTCTGGCTTTATTTGTCGACAACAAGATGACTGAAAAACAATACATTGCAATTCGTTTATTAAATAAAGAACATAATGCAAACATTTATCCAAGTTACAAAACAATTTTGGAAGCAAAACTAAAGTGTTACCCAGACAACATCACTATTACAGAGAAATGTGGTGAAATCAGTTTGCAATCACTCCTAAATCACACAGTGGAACGATTGGTTTCTGCGCAGTATCAAGTGATAACATTAGGTAGAACGTGTGGATACCAATAGTGCACAATTAAGGGTTATTTTTAAATGATGTTGTGATGGTTCTTCTGGACATAGCAAGTACAAACAAAGATGGACTGAAATACAAGACGACGATGATAGCTACCTATTTGCAGTCTCCCTTGTGCCTGTACGTATGATTGATGTTCACAACGAAAACAGTGGTGATACTATTTTGTGGCGAAATCCAAGAACATCGTCAACCTGGTACTGCAGACCTATCAAGCTCACATTTCACAAAGAGGATCCCGAGTTTATTCGAAGAGAATTGGAGGATGTGCAATCGCAAATTTCATCGCTGACTCCCACGAAGGTTTCAGTTGCAGGACGTGATCTTCCTGTAGAATCGCAGCTCATCCTGACCATGATAGACGGTAAAGTGTGTAACGCGCTAAGTGAGACCAGTGCTGCATAAGTGTGTTACATATGTGCAGCTAAGCCAAAAGAAATGAACCACTTGTAACAGTTAAAGACGAAAATTGTAAACGAAGAACATCTTTCCTTCGGACTTTCACCCCTACATGCGTGGATCCGATGTTTAGAATGTTTTCTACATATTGCCTATAGACTGGACATTAAACGTTGGCAAATGCAGAACAAAGACAAGGAAAAAGTAGAGCAAAGGAAGAAAAGCGTACAAGAACAGCTAAAGCAGGAATTAGGTATCCTAGTTGATGTTCCCAAGCCTGGAAGTGGTACGACTAACGATGGAAATTCCGCGCGTATATTTTTTGCTAATACAGTGACAACCTCAGCCATTACAGGTGTTAACCAAGAACTTTTAGAACGCGTATCTGCCATATTGCGAATTATTGCTAGTGGTTATACTATTAACACTGAAGCATTTGGAGAATACGAGTATGCTACTGCAACATCAGAACTGTATGTAAGCTTGCATGATTGGTATTACATGCCTGTAACTCTGCACAATATATTAGTCCACGGTGCGGTAATCATAAAATCAGCGATCTTGCCTTTTGGTATGTTGTCCGAAGAGGCTCAGGAAGCTAGACCTGCTTAATTACAGGGAGAATCACACCGGAAAGTTTTCTCGGGAGAAGACTATGGAAGATTTGTTGCATTTACTGCTTATTTCCTCAGACCCCCTCATCAGTTCACATAGAAGACTGCCACGATCAGGAAAAGGGCCCCCCTTACCAAGTACTGCATTAAAGTTCATAAAGACATTGTATGCTTCTGATGATGATGGTGATGATGATGATGATGACGATGATGAAGACGATCTCGAAGGCAATCACTTTGATGACTAAGCTCTTCATTATTGTGAGTATGATTAATATTGAATATAATACTTTTATTCCATATTCCTGCCGCAAACTATGTACTTATACTTGCATTTATCCTATTTTGTATGTATGTCTTCACATATCATACGCGGCCGGGTAACGTTTCGTCCAAAGACATTTTGTCCATACGACATTTAGTCCAGGGATATTTAGTCCATAGACATTTCGTCCATTGATATTTCGTCCACAAGACATTTCGTCCAACGTTTTTTTCGTCCACAAGACATTTCGTCCAATCGACTTTTCGTCCAACGGATTTTTCGTCCAATCCATCAATAAACATACTACACTCTCATCCATATAAATTCAAATGCCAAACTACTGAAGCTACAAACACCAAATTTGGTATGAAGGTGTAGGACCATGAGTAGGTAAAGGGAAAAATCCGACATTTTGGAAAGTCATAATCTTGGATCCAAAATGGCCGCTAAACCCATTGTTGTATACAATAGAGCCTAAAAGGCTGGGGCTATTGAATTGAAATTTGGAATGATGGTACATTATTGCTAGCAGGTAACGAAAATATTTTCAAATTTTGTAAAAGTCGACATCTTGGATCCAAAATGGCCGCCAAACCCATTGTTGTATAGAATAGAGAGCTTAAACTACTGGGGCTATTGAATTGAAATGTGGTATAGAGGTACATTATCAATAGTAGATTAATATAATATTACACAATTTACTCAAAGACGCCATCTTGTATCCAAAACGGCAGA
>JAGDQP010049588.1:0-14460 GCA_022664845.1 Lepisma saccharinum | reverse complement strand
AAAATGTTTTCTATGATAAATCCATGTTCTTTACTTACCGACAAATTGTCTCCTTAATTCGCACAAAATAACACACACGCCTTGTTACAATACCGTACTGTTCAGTACTTAAACAAATCTAATACTAATTCCCGCAGCCAAGCTGAATAAATGAATTCAGACATGTGTTCTTTTTTTTCTTGGCGTTGACCTCTAGGCTCTCAATCTTCTTTCTCATTTCTTGTATTGTCTGATAAAAAAAAAGGATCATGAAAAAAAAAAACTCTTTCCTTTCCTTCTTCTTCTTCTTAAACTAAATTAATTTCTTTGCGTCTTGTAGGTATCTCGTTAAAGCCAACCCCACTATTTTTTTTTTTTCATCCAAGAAAAAGGCAAATGCCCTGTGGCATTCCGGAGTACATTTTTCTGTGCCTAGCCGGGTAGGGGGTGAGAAGCAAGGGTTGTGAGTAACAAAAAATGTATAATTATTTTCTGAATAAATCAATACAATGCAGGAGCAAGGCAACAGCGAAAGTCTCATTCAAAAATACGTGTCTCAACTTGTTTTCTAGTTTCATTCAAGAGGGAGTGTCTCAAATAGCCACCTGACAATCCACGGAGTACATTTGCGTGGCGTCTATAGAATTCAGACAATAACCAAGTGTTCAATTAATACGTAATTAAATCATGGAGTGCGAGGCTAGGTGTATTCTACTCGGGAATTATCACGAATACCCCATACAGTTGCAGAAACATTTTTCGCGATCTTAAGCTTCTAACTGTACCAAGCATTTATATGTACGAAATTTTATGAAATTCAACCTGCATGAATTAGCACTACATTCGGATCTACATAACCATGACACGAGGAATAAAAATAAAATATATTTTCACACCCATCGCACAAGATTATTTGAAAAATCACCTATTTACGTAGGTACGAAGTTATTTAATCACCTACCAGAACGGGACGGGCGTAAGCCATAGTGCTGTTACCGCCCATACAATTCATTTTATCTATCTATCTACCTACCAGAAAAAAAAAAATAGGACCATTGAAAGTAAACACCTCTTCTCAAGACAAATTTAAACGTTAATGACTCAAAAAGCCTATTACAACATGGATGAGTTCTACAATGACAGTTTATTTTAGTTCTATCCATCATTTTTTTACTTGCATCTCAATCTAATTACATATAGACCATAAAAATATAAAATATATATTAATTATAAATTAATGTCACCATGTATTTCGATGTAAAAAATGTTTATTATCATTTCTCTCTTTACAAGATTTTCTTTTGTTTTGTTTTGTATGAATTTGTAGACCTATTTTATATTCAATTATTGTAAATATCGTAATGATTTCTTACTTGTAATTCGTAATGTAGCGATGGGATCGTATACGACGTGGTAGCACTGTCTTTACGATATACGATATAATATTTATGGTAGAGACCTTATGACCGAAGATCGTTTAATAGAATGGTTATTTAGTGAATAAATAGAGCAAATGCTTATACACCGTGTATACGTTTTTACCGACACCAGTTTATTATAAAGTTCCAATATACTCTATATTATACAATGTGTTATACAGATAACAATCTGAGCGTCCCGAACATGGGCTCTGTAATTAATAATCTAGTGGATCACCTCTTGCAATGATATTTAACTTAGGTTTAGGAAAGGAGATTGTTCCTAGAAAGGATACTAACTCCAGTCCGAGCTAGCAGGTAAAGGTATACCAACCTAAGTTGGGGGTAAGGTGAGAGTCCTGACTCCAGTCCAAGCCAGGTAGAGGTGACCACTTTTCGGAGCGAAGAAGTGATAACTTCAAAGGTGATTGACTGGCCTTTTTATATCCCTATTTGTGGGCGTATCTTCAGTACTTCCAACACTTGCCGCTTGGAGGTTGTTGTCCTCTGCTTCCTATGGATGCTTAGTCAGCTTTATGTAACTTTTATTGTTTGTTTACTTTTATGCTTAACACACTGACCTATTTATCCATATCCCATTACAATATAGATATGTACCTTGTGACGTGTTCTATACCATGTTGTGTACAATCCCTTTTGTACAAGTATTGTAATGGTCGACAGAACGAAAATTAATCTAATCTAATCTAATCTGATCTAGATAGGTGGGCGATCTTCGCGTTTCTAGTATTCCCACATCTTACCATGTGGACAATTTACAAGGTTCCACTACCCGCTTTCAAGAATAGTTTCTCGCAACTACTTTCTTCTCTGGCGGTCAATTGAAAGGCAGTCGTTTTAAATTTTGAAATGAAAGAGTATTTCAAGTTGGAAAGTCTAGGATAAAATATATCTGTTCGAAAATGCTTCGTAGAATTATTTCTCTGTAATAATATCCGAAAATAAGAATATTCATTCTTGATTCTTTCGCTTTTGTTATTCTGAGTAAATATATCCAAATTCTCTCAGCCCCATCCGGTGCATGTTCAAGTGGTACAACGATAAAAATGAAGATCAATAATCTACAATTTGAAAAACAATAGCGACGACCAGGATTTGAACCCGTGACAAAATAAAGCTTCAATATAAGTCCAGTGCGTTAAACCCTCGTCCAGCCTATTAAACACTGAGTAATGTGTATTTTACTAGATTTCAACGTAAGAGTGCGAATTGAAACCACATTAAGTGTTAATAATTTATTATTATTATTTTAGAATCTTGAGTTTGATTTGTAATCTCTTATTTATTTGTGAGAATAATTACAATATATATCACAATTGTTCTGCAATGGGTTTTAATGTCGGATTATGTTCATATTTTTCAACGTGAGGGAACTTCCCTCTACTGCGGGAAATTTACCTCTGCGAGGGAAATAACAGGGAGTTTGGGAAATAATCTCTAAAGATATGTGACAATCTTTATGTCCATAGCTGTACGTAATTCTGATTTTAAAAAAACGGTTAGAAACGTATGAGAACTCGAGGCTATATAATTTTCAATTTTATACCATTTCTAATACCAGACAAAGGATGGAACAGTTAGTACAACATGTAATAGCACTCACCGAGTAACAGTAAATTAGTTGATAGGGTATTAGCTTCGCTTTCAGAAGGTCGTTGGTTTGATCCAGCACCCGATCATTCCAGCCAGGGTTTTCCAGTTTTTTTCCTGTCACACCAGCCAAATACAGAGATCGTATCTTCAACTTAGGACCTGGCCGACCCCTTTTAGCATCCTTTCTCCTACTCTACCCAGCTCTAAGCCATAGATGGCTAAAGGTCATGAATTCAATTCAATGTAATAGCACCACCACACACGGTTTCACGGAAACTTGTACTTATACAGCATGCGCAGCATCTTACGGCTTTAGTTTGCAAGAAGAAAAAAAAGGAATTTGTTAAGGACTGTCCGTAGTCTTAATTGAAGTGATTATCCCTGTTTAACTGATGGATGCCCTTGAACGACGTGCTCCAGAGTGCGATCCCACGTTGAACCACGGCTTTAACAGGATAACACACAATGATGTACGGCACGTGCGTATGAACCTTTTCATCTGGCGAAGAAAGTGAACAATTGCAATTCCTGTTGCAATTGCTTCTGACGTGATTATAAGAATGAGCATAATTGATTTTCCCCTTCCCATAAAAATATATTCCTCAATAAATAAAACATATTATTGAACTTCAGCTTTCATTCTTTATTTTTCGGTAGTTTTAAGATTTCCCCTTAAAAAAAATATCACTGTTCCTATCTTTTTTAAACTTACATTTATGGACCAGACAGACATGTATGACATAAACATGTCACATGTCTGTGGAATTATGTCTTTTAGCGAACACTCTTTCAGTGAGAGGGAAGAAGGTAACAGTCTACGTACTATGCCCATATTCGTCTAGTGTCGTTCGTTAAACAAACCCTGGAAAATGTCAGTCAGTACGATGGCAGAATGAATAGAACCTACATGCCTCTCCAATGCCGATCTAAAGTCCGTGAGCGTAACCACAGGATTACGGAAGCTGGAAATGTTTTATTTCTTGCTATTCTACAAAGTAGATTAATATTGCCAGTTATTTCATGTTATTAATTTTCATTAAGGAAGCCCTATCCAATCTCAACGAGATCAAAGAAATCACTTATCTACAAATAGTATCTTTTTATCAACGTTTATAGAACTAAGACCAGCTTTTCATACACGCGCTAGGCGACGTGTTTTGCTTACGATTTGCCTGAGTAGTCAATTGAAATACGTGTTTAAGTTATTTTTATTGGCTACTCAAAGAAAGCGCAAGCAAAGTACGCGGCTAGCGCTTGCATGAAAAGCAGGCCTAAGCTAAGGCGCACATTGAGCTACGTGAAGTAGTATGGACAGGGCAGGGTAGGACAGGACAGCACGGAAAAAATCTATGTGGCACTGTTGAGCACGTATATTGGATAGCAGTTTTGTGCTGCAGTGTAACGAAGTCATTATTATTACTCTATCAGAAATCAAGGAAAGTAAAACACACATAAAAAAAAAACGCAAATTTGACCGCACGGGCGCACGAGCAAAATGTCTCACACGGTTTCTGTGTCAAATCTACAAGTGTGGGACGGGCCACATGTGGAGCAGTACTATTCTGTGCTGCCCTGCGTCTCAATTCGCTGTGTTCTCTCTCCAAAAATGGAGTCACAGAAACTGTTCTGCCCTGCCTGCGTCATCTGTGCGTCAATGTGCCTTACAGATTACCTCACACGTGACGTCAATGAACCCTCCAAAGATGTTAGAATTAGAGAATAAGCCAACATTTAATAGAAAACTGAATCCGAACGACAAAACGTAAGTCCGCCCTCTTGGTGTGCCCAGCCAGAATTTAGGAGAGTGGTGGAAGTGAGTGCTTAGTTATTTCCTGAACGTAAGCATCCACCATGTTAATTTGTCGATATTGAAAACGAATATCTATAGAATTAACTGACGTTTGGTGGAAATTTTCATACTCTTCTTCATCTCCGCACACCAAGATGGCAGACTGACATTTTGACGTTCGATTTTATGTTGTCTTTAAATTTTGGCATATCATCTAATTCTAACATCCTTGGGGGATTTCAATGACGTGACGTATGAGACATCCTGTTTGTTCTATAAATATTGTCCTGTTATTACCTGGAAGATCGAACTTGTTTTTATTTTTTCTGTGATTCTCATAGGAAACCATAGAGCTCTACGTAATACTGGAGTGACACTTGTTAGTGTCGAAAGATAGACGCCATAGCAAATATTTAAACTCGTTTGTCCACTTCCAGTCTAATCCAATGTGAAGTAAATTTTCAATTCTGACTCAGTTTTATAAGCTTTTGATCGCTGCGCGTTTTTTGATTTAAGTCTTAATTCCTGAGTTATCCATTTAATAGTGTACCGTGCTCTTCATATAATAGAAAATACTGCAAATAATATTTACATTTTTTGCAGGAATTAAGACATAAATAAAAATAAAATAAAAAGAAAACGGGCCGCACAGCGATATCAAGTTATATTAGAAAATTTGGTCCATATTGTTTTAGACTGGAAGCGGAAAAACGAGATTAAGTGTCATCTTCGATCAAGGAGTCTGGTAAGATGGCGGCGAACTAGAAGAAAGCTGCTGAAATCTCCTGTGCATTTTTTTAAAATATTCCAAAGTTTTTTCGGCCTTTCCTTCAAGAAAATTTACTGAGTAGTGTTGTGAAGTGTTGCAGTGTTTTATATAATAGTTTTATATCATGAAAATTCAAAATTAACTGTGATAACATCAAATGCGACAGTGACAAGAGAGTTAAGAGTGACTGACAGCTATGGCGGACAGAAACCATAGCAACCCATAAACAACTGACCTTAAAATATCAAATTATTACGTGTGCTGCCAAACTGTATTATATTATAAATATTATTATAAAACAGCAATTAATAAAACGAAAGCGCAATGGATGGGCATAATTAGCCATTTCTGCACTAGATTACAAAATACGAATAAGATGTAAGATCCCTGGCTTCATATATTAATGAAATTTTCAATGGGAGCAGTCAGTCCAGTATCGCTTTTAGACAGATATCATTGTAGGAAACATAGGAAATACTAAAATGATGAGTCAGTAGAAATGTAGGCGTTGTCAAAAATATTCTTTCTGTGACTGGTTATCTAAATGCAAATATGTTTTTTCTTAACTGGAATATTACAATTTTTAATTATTCATCATCATATTCAGCCGTTTTCTATCCGCTGCTGGATGAAGGCCTCACCCTTTTCTTTCCACATATCTCGATCTGCTGCTGTCCTCCCCCATGTAGCTCCTGAAAACGCTTGATTTCATCTACCCATCTTGCATTTGGACGTCATGTCGGTCGTTCCTTTTCTCTAGGAATCCAATGAAGTACATTTGTCGTCCTTCTTCCATCTGTTTGTCTAGCTATGTGACCGGCCCATTTCCACTTCATCTTCTTCGCAGTCTTGATTACATCATCTACCTTTGTTTGTGCGCGAAACTATTCACTTGTCTTCCTGTCCCTCCTGGTTATTTCTAGTATGCATCGCTCCATTACTCTTTGTGTGACTCTCAGTCTTTGAGTCGTTTGCGCATTCAATATCCAAGTTTCACAGCCGTAAATCATTACAGGTAAGACACATTGATTATAAACTTTACGCTTCAGACACATTGGTAGTCCCAAAGGAATGGGACATCCATATGTGATGTTTGGGCGGAAAAAAAAGTGTCAAACGCAGTCTGGAATCGGCAGTTAGCTCTCTGAGGCTAATTGTGTAGTGGTAGAAACGATTTTTACCTTTTCTTATTTCGTCTCCCAATGTCGAAGGACCAGGTTCGTTACTGGTGAACTAACCTTTGGAAGAATTGTTTCTTTCTACAAACCATTTGGAGGGACTGACGGCGCGAAATGATTTTCTTTTCTACAGTAAGTAAATAACTCATGAAGAGAAAGTAATGTTCTGTAAACTCGACTTGTCACAAGGCTGCTGCAAAAGATTTCCTACTTTTCCAGCCTGGGACATGTTTATATCTCAGACGTATTGAAAGACTCGTGCCATATTTCATTAGCTTGCTGTAAGTTAAAATTACAAGGTTGTAGACTTACAGTAAGTGTGCTGCTAGCGTACTAGTTCATATCCCAGTACTTCACATAAGGCTAGGTTTGAATGTATATGCCTTCTTACTGTAAGTTAGCATTTCAAGCCTACAGCTCTGCAGTAAACCTGCTTCCAGTTTCTGATCCTCACTTTACAAAGGTATACCAGAGAAAATATCTACAGTTATTGTAAGACTAACCTTCTTTGATTTGCCATATTGTGCAAGCTTCCTACAAGCCGAAGAATTAGCCATTTTTGCATGCACTTGAATTAATCCAAATGTTCCAGTTTCTTCTCCCATCAGTAGTACATTCATAGCATAAAAATTCTACTGTACTTTTTAAATATTAAATTTATATTCACTCTGTATATTCAAAAGAAACTTAATCATGAACTTGAATAATACATGGGCAACTAAGCTGCATATCTTTCTCATTCACTCAGTCCCTAATTAGACACGCATCCACTTTTAAAAGCCGAACGTAATTCCAATAACAGGGGGTTGTTGGATTTTTATTGATAATGTTATAGACCACTCTTACATATGGAAGGAGGGTGTAGTGGAGGCAATTTTGCGAGGTTCCCCGGATATATCAGATTTAGCGTTGGTGGTGGGTGACATTTTCCTGCGAGGGAAATAGCTCGTGAAATTTCGGCCAGCTCGTGCTCGGGTCATTATCGAGTGGAAATTAATGGGCCGTGAGCTGTTTCATGAATTATATAGGAAAAGAGGGGGTGTAGGTGTTTTCCCGCATTAAATGAATGCGATTGGGCACTGAGATGTGCTGTAATAAAAAAATAATAATTGGCGTGTGTTTATGTAGCAAGAAAAATGAGCAGCGATTACATGTATCATGTAAAGCCATGTTTTTGTTCTGTTTCTTTTTTCTTTTTTTTAAAAAAATTATTCTTCCAAAAAAATCTACCAAACATCACAACAGGACTAAATCGGACATTATAAATTTTGTGTAACAACAAACTGGGGAAGTACTCGGTAATCAAACCATTATTTGTAGAAAATTTATTGACAATTAACATTTTGTAATCCGGAGATTAGGGTTTTCCTGGTTAATCGTTCTATGTGTAATGATTTCGTGTCTCTGTCATATACATCCTCGACTATTGGAATGCTTTCACTGTTTTTAGAACTTTTATCGGTGAATGTTTCTATGGTTGTTTTAGATAATAATCCTGCATTGTGTCTGTGCTTTGCGGATGTAAGGTACAGAATACTAATTTAAAGAATTCTTTGATGAAAATAGTGTTATTATGTTACTGTTCCTGCAAATGCCTTAGCTTTAATGATAAAACGTAACTTCAGGTCATTTTCACGTTATGTTTTTTCTCTCTCTATCTTTTCCATTCAACTTTAAATCTCACGTAATTTTTTTTCTACGTTGTAGAAAAAAATAAAACACACTATTTTACACTTTTTGAACACAAAATGTCTTAAAAAACTTGCAGTTTAGTGCTTAAAGAGACATCAAAAGTGCACAATAAATTTGGAGAGTTTTATCATGCCTTTCTGAAGATGATTTTGAACGGAACGCTTTTTGCGTTCTTAGTTCTTAATTAGCACTTATAGTTTTGTTATTTTTAAAGAAGAAATGTTTAAAAATTTTATTTTTACAAAAGAACTTTTCAATTTGAATTGCTTTAAGGATTACATCCTATATAATACATGATACATATTATGCACGGGATTAAACCGCAGTGAACTAAACGCAAATGTTGAAAACAACAAACCGAGCGGCCGTGGCTCAATGGTGGAGCGTTGACTTAGTATTCGGGAGGTCGTGGGTTCAATCCATGCGGCCGATCATCATGTTTGAGGATTTCCAGTTTTTCTTTTCCTGTCACACCAGGCAAATGATTTGATGACGCCTTCAACTTAGGCCCTGGACCCTTCCTGCATCCTTTCCCCTCTCCTTTATGATTTAATTTCAAAGCTCAATGTTAAAAATGTACGTCGAAAAGAATGAACCAAGTACCATTCTTGCTATTCGTTAACGTATGCTTTTTTAACTTCAAATTCTGAGTTTTATTCAACTAAGCGATGGGCAGGAGTGTAACGTTGAAGACTGTCAAGAATGTCTTAAAATGATTTTAAGTCATCTTTACGTTGTCAGCTTACTATCGATTTTTAAAAAAAATTTAATTCGCTGTGGTTGGCCACATAATACACAGATCTCGTTTTGTATAAACTAAGCGTTTCTGTTAAATGGCTAGAATATTTTATAACAAAATAATAATGATTTATGACCATGAATTCTGATGAAAGGACAAGGTGAAACCCTGACATAGAAATATTATTTTAGAGATTGATGTGTCATCAGTGTTATTAAACACAAAATCTTCAGTTCATTGTTATTTTGCCTGGTGAATAGTACAGCCCTGTGCTAACAGTCTACCACACTGAAATTCATCGTAGATTTTTTCTTCTTCCTGGAGATCGTCTTTTGAATAGATAAGTCGTCGTCTTCTTCCAATTTCTTATCTGCATCGCCTTTAGACCCTCCTGCACTTGGTCCATCCACTTTATCTTCGGTCGCCCTCTTTTCTTCTTTGAATATACTCTTTCTTCTAACATTCTTCTTGGCATTCTTTTCCCATCCATTCTTAATACATGACCCACCCAGCTAATTCTTCTTGATTTGACAAATCTAACGACATCTTTTCCTTCCATTATAGTATTTATCTCTTAATTATTCAATATTCTCCATTGTTCGCCTTCTTTTACTGGTCCATATATCTTCCGAACTAATTTCCTTTCAAATCTGCGTAGCCTATTTGTGTCTTCTTTCTTTAGCGTCCAAATCTCGGAGCCATACGTGACGACTGGCCTGATTAGTGTCCTGTAAATCTGTAATTTAGTTCTCCTTGTTATGCTTCTGCTTTTTAGTAGGTTTTGATTCGCATAATATGCTTTATCTCCTGCTTGTACTCTGTCTTTTATTGTTTCGGATACATTACTCTTATAATCTAGTAATAAACCCAGATATGGAATCTGTTCACTCTCTTCAATGTTTTTTTTTTCCAGTTTTAATTTCGTGTTTCTTTTTTCCTTCATTTGTTGCTGTGTGCATATACTTTGTTTTATTTGTGTTTGTGTACAATCCTAATGAATTCGCTTCTGCTTCTAGTTTCAGATATGTACTTTTCAGTTCGTTTTCGGTCCAGGCTATGATTGTCAAATCATCTGCATATGCAAATATTTGATTTAGTATTGTAAATATGGTTCCTCGTTTGTCTATTTCCTTTACTGCTCTATGGAGGACTACGTTAAATAGTATTGTAGATAGGGCATCTCCTTGTTTGACACCGCAGTTGGTCTATTGTGCTTCTTCCTTTCCGAAAACCGCACTGCTATTCTCCTATTTCTTGTTCTATTCTCCTCTGCAGTATGTTTGTTACAACTTTATATGTGGTGTTTAACAGTGTTATTCCTCTGTAATTGTTACAGTCTGTTCTATCTCCTTTTTTATGTAAAGGACATATGATTCCCGTATTCCAGTTTGTTGGCATTTTTTCTTCTTTCCATATTCCTTTGACTAATTTATATATTTCATCTGTGCATCTTCCACTCGCATATTTTATCATCTCTCCTGTGATATCGTCCTCTCCTGGTGATCTATAGTTTTTCAGTCTTTTTACTGCTTCTGTCATCTCTTTCATGCTTGGTTCATCTGTTATGTCTCTCTCTCTTCGATGTCTGAGTCTATATTTGTTTGTATTTCATGAAATTGTTCTTGTTCCTTGGTTACCGGTCTTTTTCTACCTGTAGTTGCTCCTTAAAATATTTTGTCCATCTCTTCGTTACATCTTCTTCATTTCCCATCAACACTCCGTTCCTGTCTTTGCATCCATATGCTTTTGTTTTATATTCTTTGTTCATTTTGTCTATTGCTGCGTAAAGTTGTCTCATTTCATTCTTCTTGCTTAAATTTCCTGTTTCTTCTATCTCTTGTGCCATTTTGTCTTTCTTCTTCTTCCTGTATATTCTGTTCGCTTCTTTCCTTAGCTCTCTGTACTTTTTCCAATTCCCTCTTGTATCCCTTTGTATTGCCTTTAGCCTTGCTTCATTCTTTTCCTTTATTGTTTTCCGTCATTCATCATCAAATCAATCATTGTAGGTTTTCTTCTGCATCTTTCCTATTACTTCTTCTGCTGTTGTTCTTATGATCTTTTCTATTTTCCCCCACTTGTCATCTATGTTATTTGTTTCCGTTGTTATTTGTTTTCTTTCTTGCTGTCCATTCTCTCCCTGTACCTCCTCTTGATTTCTTCATTTTTGAATTTCTGTAGATTCCACTTACGTCTCCTTTGGCCTTTTACTTGTTGTACCTTGCTTAATTTTTCTCTAAGCTTTCACCATGTAATGATTACTGTCTCCATTCGGTCCTCTATAACTCCTTGAGTCTATTACTGAAGTGCAATGTATTTTGCTTACTAGTATATGGTCTATCTGGTTTACTGTATGGTCGCCTGGTTACTTCCATGTTCCGAGATAGATCCTCTTGTGAGGGAATTGTGTGCTTCTGTGTTCCTCTCTGCAAACTGTCCTAGCATTAATCCATTCTCATTGCTCTCTTGATGTAACGTATATCTTCCTGCTATCTCTTCCATACATTCCTCCGTTCCAATTTTTGCGTTATTAGTACCATGTTTTGATGTCTTCTCTAACTTCTCGTAAAATTCTTCTTTCACTGCTTGTTCTTTGTCCTTCGTTGGTGCATATACGTTTATAATTGTGACATTTCTGAACTTTCCTTTTAATCTTATTTTGTATATTCTTTCATCTGTGGGCTCAAATTGTAGTATTTTATCTATCATCTTTTAAGCCACGAAGAATCCGGTTCCGTGCATTTCTGTCCTCTCTTCTGATCCGCTGGAAAATAAAGTATATTCGGGTTTCTGTATTTTTCCTTTTCCTTGCCACCTTATCTCTTGAACTGCTGCAATATCAACACCTTGTTTGCATATTTTTTCTCCTATTTGTTGCATCTTCCCTGATGTTACGTATATTCCAAGTTGCAAGTACCATATCTCGTTCCTTCTTCCTGTCTTTTCCGTCATCTGTCTTTCTGTCCTTCCGAGGGTTCTTTATCGGTTTCGGAACTTCTTCTTCTTCTTCTTCTTCTTTTATGAGATAGGGTTGTTGGCCCTACGCTCAACGCCCAACCTGGAGGACCGAGAGTTTTCTGTCGGGGTCCTCTTCCCTTAGCCGTCGTAGATCCCTCTACTAAACCGCAAGGCAGCGGTGTTGGTTTTGGTCCGCCCCGTCAATCCGGTACCCATTATATCTGATAGGCATTCCCCTATCCGCCAGCTGGGGAGGCGCCTGGTGGGAGTTCATATGAATTACTTATCAAATAAAATGAAAACCCCCCTTGCAATTTTAAATTTATTTCAGCTCAGAAATTTAAATGTCCATAATGGCGGACTTCAGGTGCGAGACATTCCAATTTCTGATCTTCAAATTGTGGCTTAGTTAATTTGAAAGATTCATTTACTGATCGAATGACAAAGCGTTGGTTTAGCATTCGTGAGGTTTTGGGATCGATCCCAGCGGCCGACCATCTCGAATGAGTTTTTTCCAGAGCTTTTCCTGTCATACCAGACAAATGCTGGGATGGTGCATAGAAAATAGGTCCTGACCGTCCACGTTCCAACATCCCGTCCTCCACCATATCCCGGCCTGAGTATGAGATGTCTGAATGCCTTAAAATAACTTTAAAAAAATTAAAGACATTCTTAAGTAGGTAGGGGATCCACAGTCTAGTGGTTAGAGCGTTGGACTCATGTCCGCGTGGTCCCGGGTTCAATTCCCGGCTGGAGTCCCACTTTTTCGGCGTCCACCCAGCGTCGTGAGGCAAATTGGGGAGTCACGTACACTCAGTCTGGTAAGCCCCTGATACGCCTGTTCGTGATTAGGTACGCGCAGTGCTGACTACACAGCCGTTACTCAGGTGGACGTAGTTCCACCAAACACGGACAGATGGCGTTGGGGCAGACTCAGGGCCTATAGGCCTGTTACGTCAGTGTTTTTTCTTAAGAAGAGGGGATACAGTTTTGAGTTTCGTTTTTGCCATCAGCCGACATCCAGATGGCTCTATTACAAAGTCGAAATCTTGCTTGCGTAAGGTTTTCATGGCTTGGTTCCTTGTCATCTTCCAAGAAGGGTCCACAAGAATCATTTCAGCGTTGTCAGGTCTACAGAGTTTTCAATGGAATACGGAAAATCAGATTTTTTGTATGATCTACAGATTTTTCAATATTGTATCCACAACTGAATTTAAGCTTGAAAATCATCCGTTCCACTAAGAAAACATTTAACTTTATCAGGATCAGGAACCACCAGTTCTTTTTTTTTCTAATTCAATAATTCTGTCTGTATACCCGTCGCCTGGAGAGAGAGAGGTTGCGTGCATTTTCCTTTTCTTCCACCCCTCCCTTCGTCCACTCTTGTCTACTTTTCCAGTGTGGTTGTAAAGTGACCGCTTCCTACCTTTGGGGAGTTGTGACAAAGTCATTGGAAACTGAAAATCTGGGAAGAGCACAGAATGACTAACAGGAGAGGAACAAAAAGATGTAAGCTCACATAAGGCCATGCACACTATAAATAGCCGTCAAACATCAATTGTGAATCTTTTTTCTGAAACGATGAAACATAGCCTCAAAGTTCTTTTTTTTTTCTTTATTTTAGACCCTTCTCTGAAGCAAAACAACTATTTTCTTGTTTCTATCTCTCCTAAAACTTTCTGAGTTTCAGAAATTATCCATTTCCTGGTCAGTGGTTAGAGTAGTTAAAAAAAAAAAAAGTTTGCAGACATTTCTCCAGATATTTTTGTATTTCTAAAGATAATTTCAATTCCGAACCTGGCAACGCTGATTTGTGGTTTGAAAGAACAGAAGGGATCTTGCAAGACGTACAGACAGCTTAGGGGCACTTCTCCCATCTCTTTTCTTCCCCATCAACCAAACGACTGACCACCGAATTTCGGTCGTTTAGTTTTTTCCGGCTTCCTTGCAGTGGGTTAAAAAAAAAAAAAAAAAAAAAAATGCATTGACGTTCGCTGTTTACATTTCGTTCAAAAAGTTACACATTACGTTCAAATAATAATAAGAATGATAATTATAAGAAGAAGAAGATGAAGAAGAAGAAGAGGGTCCAGCAAAAATGAAATTAATTATTCAAAAAATAGTTCAATACGTTACGGGAAAAGTTTTATCTCTGGAAATTGAACACTGTTACAAGGAAACAGCCAATGAAATCCTATCAAAACCTACCTTGAAATTTACCTGGGAAAATCTACGTCCTTTAGAAAGACTTTTTTTTTTCTTCTAGAAAATGTACATTACCTACATGATTCACCACCATTAGCCAGTCATGACCAGGGCTAAAATCG
>JAGDQP010049587.1:0-14460 GCA_022664845.1 Lepisma saccharinum | reverse complement strand
TGTAATTGGTCAGACACCATATTTTTCATTACGATACGAAAAACATATTTGAGTAAGTGTAAGTGTAATAATTGTCCCATTATTGACGTCCTTAAAAGGTCAATAAAGGAATAATGAATCTGGATTCAAAATTAGGGTACATGATATTGCAAGATCTCGGAGCGTTTGAGAAATGTAGTGTAAGAACAACCCTATTGATTCACATAATATCACAAAATTTACCACAGTGTTCTAAAAAGTTAGCAATATTCTAAAAAAAAATAGCAATGTTCTAAAAAATTAGTAATATTCTAAAAAAATAGCAATATTGCAATAATCTGTGTGTAACGACGCCTGATTCACATTTTAAAATACAAACATTGTAGTAAAGTGAGTACTACGCGTAGTAAACAGTCATGTGACGCAATGTAAATAAACAGTGAGTTACATAAGCAGCAGCAGACGACAATTCTTCAAATAACAGAAGATGGAGCTGATATCGAACAAGGAGGAGCTTGGAGAATCACACCTCAAGAGGACAGCTATAAAACATCGATGCAGCCTTAATTAAAGATCACTCACTCACCTGGGTAGTCGTCTCCTCTCTCCTTAAACCGTTCAAGACTTACAACGGAGTCGGAACAACCTCCTGCATACACAGTTGGCTCGGGCTGGTATGCTTCTTTCTGATACGTAACACATACAGTTGACATCGGGCTGGTGTGTTATCCTAATAACCTGCACACACAGTTGGCTACGGACTGGTGTGCTACCTAGACTCAAACCCGTACACAGTCAGCGACGGACTGGTACTACCTCAGCACACAGTCAGCAACGGGCTGGTGTCATCCTTCCGCATACCAATTGCCTACGGACTGGTGCAAACATTCTAATTCTCTTCTCTGAGGCTATCACCCAAAGAAGAATAGGACCACGTAGTTTACGCTGTAAACTACTCTGTAAATACCCTCGTAAGGGACACTCTTTTTATTAACAGATCAATACTTCTATAAAGGATAGTTCTTTATCAATCGATTTGTACACTTTGCAATAAAACTGGTGATGGGCCAAAAGACAATTCCCGTGTATCACGTTTCTACCTTAATGTATAATGGCCATTTCCATTTTCACCGTCCTTATAGATTTTACAATTTGTTTGTGTACATCAGATAAAATAATATATAATGTTTTTTTTTTAAATTTCAATGCTACGGGTTTTCCGTTACGTAGAAATATAGCATGAAATACTGATAATTCAATGTTCTACGTCATACAACGAAAATCATCTTCTGATTGGTTTGACGTAATCAATTTGTACTATTTCCGTAAGCTATATGCTTCTCCCTATGTTACGTTCCTTCTTCAGAAGTTCGAAGACGGAAAAACAAGAAAGAGAAAGAACATTCACATCATCACTTAACGAAATATTTAATGTACCAATCTGCAGAACACACTTCAATAAGTTAAAACACCAAAATATATTTTTAATAACAGAAATTGCTCGCAACAATGACAGGGTTCAGTCTTACCTTGCAGGGCTCTACTTATCGCTAGTTTGTGTCAATTTTGATATCTTGACAATATGGCGCATTTGGTTAGCGCACGCAACTTGTAACTTTTTATACTTTCATCTAAAGCTGTTCGAATCCTATCAAAGGCCGTGTTTTATTGTACTTCACGAAATGCAAGAGTAACTTCTATGTAATAGTTTCAAATTACATTTTTGTTTCTTACATGCTTTTATTATTATTTTTTTACAATGACATATTAAAACTATTCAGTATATTCACGGGCTACAAGTAGTACGTTAAATTATTAACAGATGGCAGTAACGAGCACTATTAATTCATATGCTTTTAAGTTCTTGAAAAATGCTTCACTAGCATTCATTAAAAAATATACGACTGTCGGATATAAAAACCCACATTTTTTCCAGAAAAAATAGGTAATTCTTTTTAAATACAAGAGTTCCAAAGATCATTATTAGAAGATATCTTATGATTTCATCATGCAAAAAGAACTGCTATAAATTAGTGTTGAAGCTACCAAAATATATCAATATCTTAAAGAAGTATTAAAAGTAAAAATCAATTTTAAATGAATAAAGCGAACTAAATGACGTGTTAAGGCATGCAGAAACGCTATTTACCACTTATACTATTTCTTTCGATCCATTTCTGCTATCTCTTTTTAACAATACTAACAAATCAAATACCATCTGTATGTTAATGGCAAGCAGTCGGCAGACTGATTACGTCATAACATGGCGGCGTCCGATTAAGTGCAAGACTGAGACTGTTTCGAAGTAAGGCTTTATTACTCTTGATAAATGTATCACAGAAAGAAAAGAAAATATTTTTCGTAGTCTACTTTAACAGAAGATTTTTTTATTGGAATAAAAAAAATACTACGGGAAATATCCATTGACCAAATACATAAGGAACATTACGATATTCTCGAAAATGAGCAATATTCTAAAAAAAAATAACAATCGGTTCTCTATTTTAATTTTTATATCTAATAGAAGCTCCAATAGAGTCGCCGTGGCTCAAGCTTTACGTCAATTATTCAAAATTCCGTGCAGGTAAACAAAGTTTAACTTTCACGGATCAAAGCTCGTTTCGTCCTTCAATAACGGGTACTATTAGTTTTAAATAAATGCCAATAGTAAACTCAGGATTGTGTGCAGACACTTTTGGGACAGAATAATGTCCCAAAAGTGTCTGCACACAATCCTGAAGTTATTACCAACATTTCCTTAAAGCTAATTGTGCCCATTACTGAAGTACGAAACGAACTTTGGTCCGTGATAGTTAAATTTCTGTTTACCTGCAGTAAATTTTGAATAATTGACGAAAAATAAAAAGGCGGGAAAACCCACTACGATTGAGTCTTAAGCTATTTAGTAAAGCTTTAGCTTTAAAAAAATCTATAAAAAAAAAAAAGGTTATAACTTAACCAGGACGTCCAATAAATATAGTACCAGAATATTGTATGTTGTAAAGCACACATTTGAGAACTCTCGCTTTCTTCCTTGCAAAATGAAATAAGAGTCCATTGGAACGAAATGAAGAGAGAGATGATGGATCGAATCTTGCTCAATAAATTTACAGGATACGGGATTTTTTTGCGACAAAAAAAAAAGAGAGAAAGATGGAGAGGAAAAGAGTAGAGAAGAGAAGCAGCGTTGTTCGTAGCAGTAGGAAAAGAATGAACGTTGAGATTGGAAAAATTTTGCTACTGGCAAAAAATAGAATGGTGGTCACATTTGGATTTTATTCCCTGCGCTCTCTCTCTCTCTCTGTTCCACCATACTGTTGGGCTCTCGGCAATATGTATCCAAGAAGATATGACATCATTTTTTTGATTGATACAACCATGCACACATACACACACACAGACACCGATAGCATTATCGTTTCTAGGATTTTTTGACATGGTTCCCTACTAATATATCATGACACAAAAACAAAATGGAAGTTTTGTAATATTGACGTGGCTTTACCTGAGAATACTAAAGCTAGAAAAACCATGACATAGATGTACAAAAGTAGAAGAACCTTATGACGTAGACATTTTCCTCTGATTTCATCTGTCATACCACCATTTTGTCTTTTATTTCTTTAAAAAAGAAAAAGAAAGAAAAACAAAATAGAAGGATACGTATATGCATGATAGTCGTGAATAAAAGACATAAAAACGTGGTAGATTGTCGTAAACTGTATCTCTTTTGGTGTCCAAATAATCTTACCCCCTCCCCTCCTGTCTCTTTTTAGCTACCATAAGCGAAAAAAAGATGTCCGAAAGAATAAAACAAAAACAAATAAGAAGCACATTCCGTTACAACAATTTTGTGACCAGTGCTATATAATGTGATTGTTCTCTCCCCCTCTATGATTCTGTGTCTATTTCACATTCTTCATTTCTTCTTCTTCTTCTTCTTCTGTCGTTTTTGAGTCAACAGGAAGCTTATGCCTGGATAACTAGAGATACGTAAGTTTTTCTTTTTCGGAGGCGGCAGAAGATGGCGGTACTTGTTTATTTTCCGCGGAACTGGGGAAAAGGTAGCAAGTATCTTGTTGTCGCGAGTCAACCAACAAAGCCAAAATAAGACTATTTCTTTTTTGGTGTCCCTTGTGTATATTTTGTGTAAATCCCACTAGGCTTGATTCTTCTCTTTTCTTGATGTTTCTCAGAAAAAAAAGTTAAAAAAAAAAGAGAGATTGCGCTAAAGGTCTCCCCCGTCTCCTCAATTTACTTTCAGTGTCGCGTCGCACAGTAGTCGCTGTTGAAGACCCATTTGACAAAATGCCATTCCCCGTTTCTCAACCCTCGCCCTAGACTTTTCCCTCCTCTCTTTAGATTTATCTCTTCCCTCTCTCTCTCCTTTCTTCTTTACTGCATTGTTAGACATGGTTTAGTCGCATTTCGCGAAAGCAAAAGGGAAATGGTTACCAAAAGGGGAGAAGACATTTTAGCTCTAAAGTGGAGGAGATTCGTATCTATTTTGTTTTTTTCGACAGTAACAAAAAATGACCGCTTTTCTTTCATGGCTGATCCTTGAAAATGACTTCTCTCAACAAAAATAACAAATTCTGAATGACAGAAAAGAATACATTTTCTTAAAAGCGCTATTCCAATGGTTTCTTAATTTTTTCGTTGTCGTAAATACCTGAACGGAATCCCCCGCCCTGTTTGACATCGAAAGCAACGTATTTTTGATATGCAAATCAATGGTTCATTTTATTCCCATACTCAAATTAATGGATTTCATCCATTAGAAACTGGTTTGAAAGTACCAACATTGAGAGCCATTCTAACTTTCAAAGATTAGTTACATTGATGACTACATCCGAACATTAAGTCTGAGGGAAACCAGAGAAAAACGCTTAGGATTGTTGAGTTCGGGATTTGAGCCTTCTCGAATACTAGATGAGCACGCTCCCGCTGAGTTACCACGATGAAACACTCTTGGTTTCAAACTTTAATATTGTACCATATCGAGAAGCTCACGTGAAAGCGCGAACATGACAATCAAATGAGAATTCGCATAAGCAACAGAAACGTCATTGCGAACATGAATAAGTATAAAATGTTCAGCCACGTGTATTCTTATATGTTCATACACATGTCATGTCGGTCCAACAGATAACGTTGTGGACTTGGAATCACCAATGGGCAGGCAAGTGAGTTCAAGCCCTGCTTCTGGGCATCTGCCGCTCCCTTCGAACACTGTGACATTTCACGTTCTAGGAGGAATTTAATTCGTAGCATCAATATTAAGGATCTGTTTTATGTTTATCTTTTCTATATCACGTATAACATTCTTTAAGTTTTAAGGCATGATCTTATAAAAATTTAATTAGCAAAGACAGACATTTTCAAAACTTTTGTAGAAATGCTGACGTTTTCTTCTAGCCAGCCTTAAAATAAATGGTTTTCACGAACCCGACTGTAATGTCGATTATATCTGACCACCTTCAATTCGATTTTGGTCAAACTTGTGAAGAAGACAGCCACATAAATGTTTTTTTTAATGTATATAATAAACACGAGTAAATGTGCTCTGATAAAACGTAAAATATATGTGAATATATTAATGTCTTTTGAGAACATTTTAATGATACTCGGATTAGAATCAAATGACATTGAGAGAGTAAATAAACTAATGTTTTACATCATTGATATACTCTCTATATAACGTCTTAATACGTAAGATACACGAATTAAAGAATGTTAGTATCAATGACTCAAATCGTATATATCTCACGCATAACATATTGAAATTAAAGTGTCCTAGAATCTACTACAAAAAATATATTTTAAAGATAGCCGAACTGGAAATAAAAAAAAAAAAGTATGTAGGAATCTGTCGCTGATACACCTCTTCCCACAATTCCATACGACTACTTAAAGTCTTAATAAATGCATTCAGGGAATTTCATTTGGCCAAATCTTTGTAAAACAATTTCGTTCACTACATACCAACCTTCGTTTTACTCTTTCCGGACTAAATAACCAAAGCTCCATGTCGAAAAAATAGGAGGAGCCATGTATTAAAATAGTGAAAAAATTATGTGGAACGGGACTAGTTTACAGGTTTAAGGTTAATCAAAATTTCGGTATTAAGGTTCGGGGATTCTGTATGGAATATTCGCTGTATTCGTTGTAATACGTGTTAAATCCGACAGATGGCGGTAGTTGTGTATGTGTAGAAGATGTGTAAAGAGTGTTTTAAATAGAAGCCAATAGATGGAGACGTCAGTGTTGTGGACAATGTTGAGTAGAGAGAACTAATTTCAAGGTTCAGGTAGGCCATATTGGGTCCCTGTATCTTAATTGATTTCGATTAGAGGAAACAATTAAATTCATCAAATATCCATTGGACGACACTGGGAGCGCCTTAAATGTTATAAAACCCACATAACTACAATGGTATGTGCGATAATGTATTTCAAGGGGTGCGTCCACAGCCAGGTCTACAAGGTCAATTAGAACAGAATTCACATCCAGACCTCTTGCTTTAGTGGTTGTGGTCACGGGCTTTATATCGGCACTGCGGAGGCACGCAGTTCGTCATCCTATCGACCATACTGACAGATCTTCCTTCAGTTTCAGCAGGCGAATACCGGTATGTTAACTTGATAAAGGTTCTTCCCTGTCCCCGGAAGAGTACTTACCAAGGGAGGTCACATTACACGTACGTACTTGGGCCATAGCTGCATCTGTGGCTCGGAAACGTAAGATAAATAAGAATTAACCAGAGCTCAAATTAATATTCTGTAATATATATATATATATTTCAAATTCAGATTAGACTGAATAAGGTTATCTCCGCGACGAAGGCCAGTAGCATGTGATCACCTTATAATTCAAAAGTGAGGAGAGTGATTCCGCCAGATATCCCTGTGGGGGTGTCACCCTCCAAAGAGTCGAGAGCACCACCCAACTTAAAAAAATACGGTCAAAAAACGATGAAAACCGTGCAAAACTTCACTTACAACTTGCCAATTTTCACCACCACCCCCAAACTGAAAATCCAAGCGGAATCCCTGGGTGAGGAACAGAGAGAGTGAAAAGATATATAAATAATAATCGTGTCATTTAGTTGCATGTAACACAACAATGTCTTCGTCTGTTGTCCCTGTTTTGCGTTCGGCATATTCCGGTTGAGAAAGGACGTGACAATATTCAGCTCGTTGTTGAAAGGTAATGAGGCAATTTCATGCCGGAACTTGCAATATGACTGCTTTTATATTGGCGTTTTAGTCCCACCTGTTGAGCTGGTAGTCCACAAACATGCAAACTCAATTCACAAACACTAAAAGTGTTTGTTTTTTTTCCCCTCTGCAGGGTAAGGTACCGTCTTATGAATCTTATTATATGAATTCATAAATTGTACAATGTGGTGGTGGTGGTGATGTCGGCGATAGGTGGTCGGCTGAGTGGGTGTATGTGCGTGTTTGCGTCATAGTGGTCTTTATTAAACGAGGGCACAGCATGGTAGTTTAAAGCGATAAAAGTGAATTTTATGAAACTCTGAATGCTAATAAGACAGAGTCTGTTCCACTACGTAGCAGCATCCATTTCATGAAGTGCAATTCCATTTAATACAGAATATAATGTATAATACCAATACCGGCGCAATGCAATAAGAAAAGAAGTACTTCCATTACATAAACCAAGGATTCCCAACCTTTTTAAAATAGCAGACAACCTTAAGTCAATCCTAACTTGTAGAGGTTCCCTTCCTGTACACGCCAAGCGTGGTGAAATGAAGATAAAAGTACACGTATAATAAACATATTATTGGTTAATACGAGTATATTATTTAACCCAACAAATTTTATAATAATAACAATAGTTTATGAAACTTACAGCATTAATTAATGGTAATACAAATGTTAAAACAAAATTGTTTCTGTTACCGGCATGTAAAAAAAAAATAATAAAACTGTTTTTTTTTAATACATAATTTCGTTTGGGAACCCACAGGGCCGCGGACCATAAACAATTTGATAACTTAGCCCAAGGAATGCACTTTATACAGATACAAATCAACGTTTGCAATTTAAACCCCGTTATGTATTAAATCACAAAACCAATACAAAATCCAATATGGCGGAAGGTCTCATCAAAGGAAAATAAATATTAAACCAACCAATACTGAAGGATAGTTATAAATATATTGTCTTGTTTATGTTAAGAAATTAGGAGATGTTGTAGAGATCGAATCCAAATCAAATTAAGTGGAGAAGATACAAATAAAAAAAAAGAGAGAGGAAGAAAACCAGAAGAACGTAAAATTACTGGAGTTTTGAGAATTGGATTGATTTTTGCTCTGAAGTCCATAAATGAAGGCTTTCTCCTAGAGACGATGAGCGAAAGTATTAATCACTAGAAACTAAATATGAATCACAAAGGTATGAAAACGAAACAGATATCAAAACTGATGTATGGTAATCAAGCTATTTATTTATTTTTAAGTGGCGGAAAATTAAACGCGATTACTGATTCTTATGTTTAATAGTCCACCTGTTTCTGCCACATAGAACGCACCGTAAATTGTGCAAATTAGATATGCTCTGTATACAGAATTGGAAACATAGAAAGTTTTCTTGAAATATAAGGTATTTGGGGATGTAATTACGACGAAGCAAGTCTTGTTAATCTGGGTTTATTGGTAAATTTGTAATTAAGGACGGGAACACCAGTACAGTGGGATGACCAATTTGTGGATACTAACATGTTTCAAAGAGATAATAACGAAAGGTCCAAATAAGATTGAGGAAATAATCTACCACTTTCCTCTTGAGCACTAAAGGACGTCATATTTTAAAGCTTCCTTTCACTTGTTCCTTGGTCCCTTTCTCTCTCCTCTAACATTTACTGCAATTAACATAAATGAAAGATTGTCATTTTGCGCCTGAAATGTCCGATCTATAAATTTTCATTTTCATGTTGAGAAGTGTCCAAAGGGACAGGACGTAAATTACTCTTACAATTTCCGACTGTTTTTCAGTGAACAGAACAAAGAGGAACAATCCACACAAATACACACACACAGAGAGAGAGAGAGAGAGAGAGAGAGAGAGAGAGAGAGAGAAATGGTACAGTGGACCAAGTCACAATTCCCACAAGCTCCCATCATTTTATAATTGCATACATATTCGTACTAAAATGAGCAAAATTCCACTCCGAAGGGACCAAAGTTTTCTGCTCTTTTGAAGACCATAATTCAGTAATGAAAAAACAGGGGAGGACAAACATATTTCATACCGAGAGACCAATTAATATTTTAAGCTTGTTCAACAAATGAGCGCTCCCCCTGCGCAACATAAAAAAGTGATTAAAATGTCCTTTTGCGCATTACCCTATGCTTTTTAACCTAATGTAAAGTTTCCATTATTAATAACAATAGAGTAGAAGGGGTGCTCGTGTCATCTTATTTGATCCTAAATGTAAGAAATCTAGTTTACAAAAGCAACCTTTAATTCATTATGTCTGACAATCAACAGCTACTTGCTAATTTACACATGAGTTGCAAAGTAATAATTTTCATTTGTGATGTGATATACCTGTACGTAAATTTACAAGTTTGTTCGCTGAAAAGATAGTTGCAAAATCACTGGATTCGGTCATTAAATCTAATGGTTTGAAAATACAACAATTTATATTCTATTCCCTCCCTACAGAACATCACACATGAATCTCAAGTTAAAGCAATATGTCCGTCATTTTGTGATTTTCTATTGAGTAACTTCACAATTCTTTTTCATCTCCTCCATGAACAGAAGAAAATAGATCCCATCTAATACACATTCAACTTGCGGATCGATTGCCTTTGTTTCTGACAGCACTGGTTCGGGTTCGTAGTTCGGGAGCAACATTTCTCGATTCCTTTTCTTTTAATATTTCGCAAGTTTAAATCGTTGTGTCGAATTTGACACAGTACCTTTTATTTTTTTACTATTTACTTCATCATGCAGATAAGAAGAATATATTTTATATTTCGCGGCTTAAATTGCGCACTCGGCATAATACCGGCAACTAAATACGACTATGGTCACTGAAACGCGAATTCCAGATTCAGTTAGCTGAAATCTGGCCTATGTTCACGGTCAAAAGCTTTCTGTACACCTATAACCAAGCTCCAGAGTTTATTCTCTTTACAGGTAAATTCGTGGTTTATTGATTGGCGTTCCTCACCTCCAGCAGCGTCGTTTCCCATCTAATCTTCATTACACTGCTGCCCACTTGTTACAACGTATACACTTTTTTTGTTTTTTTTTTTTTGCTTAGAGTTGGTGATCGATAATTTAGTAGCTTCAAGTTTCTTTCATATATCTCGATATACGCAAATACGTTTTGTTTCGCAAATACTCCTTTTCAACCCTCTGCTTCATCACCGTAATGCTGCTATAGCATTCCTTACATCTTCCGTCCCTTTATTGTAAATAGTTACTATACAGTATATATGTGAACCAAGACAGCTACATTCGCCTTCTGGACGAATAGCTATTGCCTTTAGTGTGCAATCTCTCAGATGAATACATTGAGACATTCACAGGCAATTGCAAACTACCACGTTTTACTCCGTCGCTGCTATATTCCAGGTCGTTCCAAAACACTAGGAAGAATGACGAAAGAACCTTCTTGTCCTTCTTCGTCAAGAACACCAATGAAGTAATTTTCCAGAAGTTCTGCCGTTGTTTACTTAGAAGGAACAGTAAGACCTACCGTATAAATAAAATGGCGGAGGGAAATAATAAGTGTGAATGATTCTAATGGTACAGCTCACCTCTTTCACTCCTCTTCTTCTTCACTACCTAGAACGTCTCAAGATCACAACCGGAAGTAGTTACGCAAAACTGCACTTTCTCTCTCTGACGATCTCTCAGCAAAATCCTAGAGTCAAAGCACCAAACTAACAGCGAAAGTAAACTTAGGCTATTTATCAACAGATGTCGCTCATGTCAAATAACTTACTATCTTCGGAATGAGGATAGGAGGACGGTGCTGGTTTCGAACAGGCCATGGTCATGATGGTCTTGGAAGACGAAACTTCTCGAGTCTGCATGCTAAGCTGTGATTGTTTGACAGAATGAGAAGACGCAATCTTTCACTTAGACTGACTAGCAAAATCCGAAGAGTTAAACCTGATAGAATTACTATTTTCAACAAAGATGAAACGCCATCAGAGATATCCAAACACTTTGATAGAACTTTGGGTCTTATGATAAAACGCTGATGTTAACCTCATCCGCGCTTTTGTCAATTCAAGGTTACCAGCCATCTCTTGTCGGTTTCATCTTGTGATGCTGTCCTCCCTTCTTTTTCAAATTTGAATTGTACTTTTGTAGTGACCCTGGTTTAAAAAAAATAGCTGCTCATCCTTCAAGTAACTGAAATTCGGTATTCCTGAGTTTATCTTAAACAATAAAAGAGCTAAATCCGTGCTCAGTGGACTCAGAAAAGAAATAAGGTGATGATTGTTTCAATACAAAGATTCACTGTTCGTTAAGTACCATTTGAAATATCAATTCTTCAAAGTTTCATAAAAGCTTGATTTTTAATTCATATTTTCTTAGAACCAAGAGTATGATAAACACAGAATTGGCCTCCTTTTTCATTTTCTTACTATTTAACGAGCATAAACAATTTTTATCTGTATTGATTAACATTTTTTCTTCACATAACCACAAGGCAACCGGTATGTTAAGAGTTAGGCTAAATTGTACTCTTGCATTCCTAACTTTGCAACCTTAATGAAATGTTTCTCATTAAGATATCAAGCCAATGGGCCGTCTGTTGTTAACCAAAACTGCCATTTTCATATGATGGACCACCCTGCTGGTGTAATGGTTACCGTCGCTGACTGCTGATCGTGGGGTCCCGGGTTCGATTCCCGGCTCTACAAAGGTTTTATTTTCCAAAGCGAGAAGGGTCTGAAACGGTGTCCATCCAGCATCGTGATGCAATTGGGGAGTTACTGTGAACAAAAGACAGTGGCGATCACAGTTGGGAGCTTCCGCTCTCCTCTCCCTAAACGTCTGATCAACGTGGGAGCAGTAGACCAACTTCTCCCTCTGGGAGAGGCCTTATCCAGTAGTGGATTGAATATGGCTGTGAACTATTACTTGATGCGAAGTTACAATAAAATGAAAATTTCACCTACGGACGGTTCCGTTTAAAACTAAAAATCAAAACTAATGAACACTTCTGTTTGATGTTTGTTTTACAAAATTTTATGAAATGTATTCCCAATTATCCTCTTTTTTCAATTAAACTTTTTTCCTCCATAAACAAATAACCTATTAACCCTGGTCGAATATATACTGGACTGAATAATTGCTATTATTCAGTCAAAGGGAGAAGCTACTCATTGTTAGCTAAGATGTACCAGAGGTGCCATTTTGTTTTGCCCACTGGACATATATAAGAATGTTCAGAACATTACAATTCTTGGAGATAAATATTTATGAATTTGTTATTTTGACCCCTTCCCCAGTTCATAAGAAAGCCAACTACGGTTAACCCTTCTGTTTTGAAGAGAATTCGCTCTCAGTTTTAGCTGCGACGAATTTTAGCTTTGGAAGGTTATACGAAAGACGCCACCAGTGTTCTCCACGCTTTGCATTCAAAAATTAAGAACAGAAAAAAACCTACACAAACAAATCAAACAGAGCAGAAACTGTCATATAACAATTCCCAGAACTGAACTCAAGTTCCCCCTCCGTAGCTACGTTTCTTCAATTACCTCAGCTAATACAAGTTGGGAAGCCTTCATAAGACCATGATCAACGTTATCTAACAAGGAAGAATATTTCCGTACAAAATTGAATCATCTAATTAAAACTATAAGAGCTTATTACGACGAAGAAGGGTACTCGTGAACAAAAGAGAACAGAACAGAGAAGCCAGAGGAAGAGAGGAAGAGACGTGCAGACAGCAATATTCCTACTTCAGTTATTTCCGGTCCATTATGCACAGGAGGAGCTTTGGGGATTTTGTGTTTTCAATTTGGAAACAGGGCAAGTAATATCGTGTAATTAAGCTATGGAAATTGTTCCGGTTTTATAAGTAATCTCGTGCTAAGCAACCTTCTCTCAGATTAACGGGAGCCAACAAGCCCTCGAAAACATAGTAAGGTGTTTATTTGCCAGACGCAGAAACACCGACGCCATATTGAAATTCCTTGTCGGGCTGAAAGTTTTTTTGTTTTTTTTTTAAATTACTTGAACACTTTTACTTTTGATTAAAAATTCTTACAATGCGTTACCGAGTCGCACATTGTACGTAATTCGAGAGCATAGTAGTGTAAGTCTCAACATAAACGAGTAAATGGAGTTGTAATTTAGGGTTTGTTAGATAAATGCAGGTGCCAAAATGGCGTAAGTAGAAAATGTTTCAAAATACATATGAATCTAGTAAATCACGCTGGTAAGAAAAAGGAACATTTATCAATTTGTTCTGAAAAAGAAAGCATCAATTAACTCAAAGCTATAATATTGAGAAACAAAGTCAAATGAGTTTTAAAAAAAAAAAGAGCACGAAATTATTATTTTCATTTGTGAAAGAGACTTACGAAAATACTTCTAAATCTAACTTCCGGGATCCCTCATTCCAAGCAGAGAGGAATTGCCCTTGAGGTCAAAGTTAGCATTTTCTCTTTAAAGTCAGACAGCACGAAGTGAATCTCACCTTCGCGAGAAAGGAATGGAGACGACAGAAGAATACGGGCAAACCTATTTTTTCGAGGTCATTAAAGATGAAACCAGGAACTGATTTTTTATCACTTTGATTATATTTAAGATAATTTCCTTTTTAAATAACTTAATAGGTAACGAGCTGACATTTATTATTTTAAATGCTACACTAAATATAAATGAATATTATTATCTTGAAAGATCTAGAAAAATGCAATACTTCAGACGAACTGAGGAAAAGGGGGACCAAAGTTATTTTCAATGCTTTATATTTGTCATATTAAAATAATTCTTAAAAGTATGTTTAAAAACAGATAATAGTTTTATATTTTTTTAAAGTGTCATTCACCACTTATTAGCGTTTATGGACGACGACTTAATTTTAATTCATAAAGTGTAACAACAACTGGTAAAGAACTATTCGGTTCACCCAACTGGTTTCTTTTCAACCTTCAATTCTCTGAATTTTGAATCGATGATAAGTGTTGAGGAAGATCATTTATATTTCATATAACTTCTTTATTTTCTATAATAATTGTCGAGCTTATTATCAAAACGTCTGTTGTCCAAAAGCCAGAAACGTTGGGAAATCAAGAAAAAACAACTTGTAATACACTTCTTGTTTTTCAATATTAGGGAAAATTTGCAACCATGAATATCTTAGAAATTGTACTAAAAGTTTTAGTTGATAATTAAATGAGTTTACTGACGTTCTGGATTCATTAAACCTTGCTAATATATTTGAAAATAAATACACACATATATATTTTTA
>JAGDQP010049586.1:0-14460 GCA_022664845.1 Lepisma saccharinum | reverse complement strand
TTGAGGCTTTTACGTTTTTTATTTTCCTGAAAAGTGCAAGGTGGCTGGTTTCTATTAGCCAAGTTACTGGAATTTTTCAGCCAGCTACGGTTGCCTAGCTTTTTCTAGACAAGTGTCTGAAAATTTTTAGCAGTACGCCGATATTATATACTACGGATCAGCACTAACTAGGAAGGCAAAATTAATCAAGATGTGCTGCCGACCATCCTGACCATTCTCTTTGTTTTTTCAACAATTTCACCAGAGGAATTTCAGACCCCAGAATACCGATCGCCGATTGTCATGACCCCTCAAACTTGTAACGAGGTTAGGTCATAAATGGCTGCCCACCTCATAAAATATAAATTAATTAAGTTAGGTTCAAACGTATTCGAGTAGCTACATTACAAAGTTAATATTTCTTTTCATAATTGAGATGAAGAACTTACAGTCTCCGACCACATAATTACAGAAATATGTGTGTGAACTAAAAGAAATATGTATCAACTGCAATGTTGCTGAGCCAGATATCCAAAATAGAATTTGAATTTTTCCTCCTTTCTTGAAGCTCACTGATAAAGAAACTTTCAATGAGATCATATGCCATTTTCAGATATTAAATTTTCTTTAGATTCTGTTTCAATACAAACAGTTTCAATACAATACATGCATTTTGTTATACTGTATATACCTGTACTTTACGTGATCAATTTTACATTAATAAAAATGGGGAAAATATTGTTTATGTGAAACCAATCATATAATAATTTTATGAATGCAGGATTATACTAAATTAAAAGTAAGCTATTACCTTCTGTTCATATTTTAGTTTCGTTTTGAAAGGTCATTCATTGAAATTACTCCGTTGTGATCTATTTAATATTCGTGTATTCAAACTAGCGGCTATCACATATAACATATAGGGCTACACGTTATTTAGTTATTTAATTATTGAGTTTGAAATAAGGATGGCAAATAATAAATAATTATCAGAGTCAGTTTGTTCTTTCATTTGTCATTTCAATGGCAAATGAAAGAGGACTGACACCACCTGCCAGCCATGAACATCGTAAGCGAAGAGGATTGCAAAGCTCTGCAGGTGCTTTTTCGAAGCTCAAAATGGCTGCTGGTGTAAAGATGTGGAGAGATGTCACTGGATTTAAGATGGAGCAGGAACAATTTAGTTTTCTATTCTCTCTCGCGGCCCTGTCAGCGCTGACGGAAAGTCGATGCGGTAATACCCAGAATTACCTTCTGCAGATGTAACCTCTTCCTTCCCATGCCAAGTTCTTACCTTGTCAGGATGATCGCGAGAGCTTCAAGCTATGTCACTAGAAAGAACCAATGAAACAGAGGCAATTATTTTTTTCATCACACAGTTACTTCATGATTAAAGAAGGAAATGTACTAGAAATGTGGATGTGTTGTGTTCCGCACGAAAGCAAAATGAGGAAGAATGGCAGTATTTTTCAACTAACAACTAGCGTGTTTAGTACATAAAACTAAAAAAAATGATCCGAGTGAGCACGGTATGTGCTTCAGGTTACAGGTGTTCTAAGTTCGAATTTTGAAATTGTTAAATTTCAGTTTATTTATGACCTTTTGGCATCTTTGGCTCAGGCCTGTATGGATTAGGTAGAGGATGGGGAAATGATCGGTTAGGACCTTATGTAAGGTACCATTACACAATTTGCCTGGTGAAATTGAGCGAAAGCCTGGAAGACCTGTCATGATAGTTGGCCATTAGATTCGAAACCGCGTACCTTTCAATTGTTAATTCGAGGTCCTAGATGTTATTGCTTGGACCACAAAGGCTAGGTAATTTTGAAATTCTGTTGCCATATTTTGCACTTCAAAAGACAATTACTACCGGAATGTGCGCAAAAGTTATTTCTTTAAATTGTGAAAGAAGTGTAGTTTTAAAGTGTAAAATTTATTTCCCGAATAATAAGCTGTGAATGTTTTTTTTTTTTAACGAACGCTCATCGGAAAATAATTCACAACCAATTTAGTTTATTCCGAAAAGAAAAAAAATATTCCTGAACGAACATTTTACCTCAATTGTTCCCATTTAATTTAACCAAATCTTCAATTTTGAGTGGACGAATAGTTAGTTAGTTTGGCAGATGAAGAAGATTGTCGCGCCATCTATGAACAGCTCTTGCCCTACCTATCAGGTACTCTTAGAAATGTCAATGCATAAGAAATGACGATCGAGATGCTATCCAGAAAAAAATAAGCACAGTCTTTAAAAGAAACATTTTCTTCTGTAACTTGAAACTTTGTATGTTGTAACCTAATTATTCAAATTGTAACATTAACAGTAAATTAAAGAAAATGAATATTCTGCGATTAAAAGCTCTGAATTTCCCGTATCAAATACTAGTTTCTTGCTAAGCAAGCACTCGATGCCGCAATGAATCGTCATAACATAAATAAAGTCATCCGCTGGGAAGGAAAGGGGAGAATTAATTTCATTCTCATGACCATGAATGTCACACTGAAGCCAATATACAACATAACAAAAAACATTGAAAAAACATTATTCCTCTTCGAGAAAAACATTCACTGATAAATATTGTAGCTACAGGCATTAAAAGGAAAACTGATTGAAGATTTATAGCTGAGAAATGTATCTCGGAACTCTCTAGGCTTCCAAAAGCCTTTTTAAAAGGGATACATAATTTAGCTACATGGATTCAATAAAACGACGATTGGACTCAGTGGGTAGTTTCTTCTTCCTGGCACTAAAAACAGCAGTAAATTTTAAGAAGCCATAGAGAAAGAAGGGACAGAATGTCCAGTTACCAAAGGATTATCCTTGTCATTTGAAACCAGGACCATTCCCTCTTAGTACAGCTTCCTTCCACAGGTTTATTGCAACCAATTTGTAGTACGAGTCGTTTACGTAAAACGACTTCATAACTTAAAAGGGTCTTTTTTTCTCTGTCTTATAAAGTCTGGGATTTGTCACAGAACCTAGACATTCCTTACCTCTAATGCAGTGAAGTTTGTGGAAGAAACAAACAAGCCTTTCATATAGTCTATGTATATTAAAAAAAATTACGTAAGTTTGTAAGTTCTCTAGGAACGTTTCACGGATTTTTTTTAAAATATTAAAACATGGTTAGCACGGAAGTTCAGGGAACTTCGGATATAGACAGTTCAGATACTCCAGTGAAACTCAGCCCTCGGTACTCCAGATGGTAACGTCGCGGACTTTGGATCGGCAATATGTAGGCATGTGGTTCAAACCCTGCAGCCAAATATCCAGACTAAGATTTTCCAGGGTTTTCCTGTTTCACCAGGCGAATGTCGGGATGGCCTTGGCCGTTACCTTCCCCATACTCTCCCCTAACTTATCCCGAACTGAGCCAATGATCCCTAAAGGCCATAAATTAATTCAGTTCAGTTTATGCCAGTGGAAGATTAATTTTCCTAGGGGAATATCATGTGTTACCTAAAATAAAGATTATGACCGCATCTTCCACAGTTCCCTTAATAGGAAGTAATGCTATCCTATCCCCGAACTTCATAGACAGGTTTCAAGAGGTTCAGACTACTACTACTACTAACTATAATAATAATAATAATAATACAACTAGAAGGAAGAGGTTTATTTTTCACGATATTGTCACTAATTTGGCTCTATCTAACTTTCCTTCTAGTAAATCTAATACTTTATTTCTGTTCATTATAAATTGCGTCATGCATCGGAAAATAAAGGAAGGAAACCGTTGCAATATTCCTCTCATGGGGATTTTAAACATTCTTCCCCTTCCGATCACAAATGAAGAGAAAAATATTACTTTCTATAAATGGCTTAAATATTATTACTTTTTTTTCCGTCACGGCTTTTAGAGGCACATTAAACCTAATGCAGCAGTGAAATGTTGGCTGCGAAGTCATGGAGATACTATTTCAGAGGGGAATTACCCGAGCACAAGCAAGAAAATGAAATTAAAGAAGAAAATAAACACTTTTTATTGGAATCACGGGTGTGGTAAGTGTCGAAATGCAGTCCTGCTCCGTAAACTAAGGGTGAGGAGAAAAGTCATAACGGATCTCGACGAACAGTATAAAAATACACGTGTGTGTGGTGTTTCTTTCATTGTAGCTAGTATATCCCACATCTGTTGGTGAAGTGGTTCAATGGTAAGGAAACATTGCACGGAAACTTCTCATTATGGCAAAGCAACTAGTTGGTTTTTCGTTCTTCTTCCACTAACAGCTTGAAGACGAGTTTGATAGCCAATAAGATTTTCTAGGGTGAAACTGTGCTGAAGCAAATAGAAAGGTTGTGGTGCTAAAGCCTATTACAAAAAGGGGTGGATTTCCTGCTGCTCAACGTAACGACTCATATCTCCGTACAGT
This sequence comes from Lepisma saccharinum, assembly GCA_022664845.1. Taxonomy (NCBI): domain Eukaryota; kingdom Metazoa; phylum Arthropoda; class Insecta; order Zygentoma; family Lepismatidae; genus Lepisma; species Lepisma saccharinum. The sequence continues at coordinate 10,107 of JAGDQP010049586.1, read as the reverse complement.
GCGCCCACATTGTCTCAACTTACAAGAAACATTAATCAAGATTCAAATTATTAATCAAGACTCTGCCACGACTCTATAACTGAACTCTTCTGTGTATCAAGACGAAACTGAAATAAATTCCTTTTTTGAACCGAATACTCGTTCCTCTGTTAACATTTCCACTGTATCAATCATCCTTGAAAAGAGGTGGAAGGCTATTTAAAGGTAGACTGAAAAGGTAATCGTGGATTTTATTAAATTTCTGAGAAAGAAGGCAGTGAGTTGCTGCTATTGAACATGCGACAAAGATGAACAACAGCACTTTTTCGAAATGCTTACGTGTATGTTTCAATTCATTGTCCATCCAAGAAATTGATTACAGTGTATCGAGTGAAAATAGTACAAATTGCCAACGTATTCGGTAAACCTTAACTGGTGCTATAGATAGCGCACGGGGGATTAGAGTGTCAGTAAGGTTCATTTGAAGTTTTGTGTTCATGATATTGGAGGTAAAAGTCCCCACAAGTATAGGAGAGAAAGTGCCCAAAGTAAATTGGCGGAAAATTGAAAATTTCGCCCTTAACATTTTCTTTTCGCTCAATTTATCATTAACGGAGGACATAAATAAAAATAAGTGGGATTTACAACATATGAAACATCTCTCAGTGACATTGGTACATACGTTGGCAAAGTTTTCATATTTTGTCAATACTTGGGCAAATATAGCTTGAAATAGTCATTCTAATTCTTTGTTTCGGCGGCCATTTTGAAAAATGTATATGTAATAAGCTATTTGTCCTACAAAAACAAGTTGGAATCGTTTACGAAAATACTTTCATTGGCAATCCACGGGGTCTCCGTCGTTTTTCACAGTTAAGAGAAACTTTTCCCATAAAATTACTTTTTCGCCCCATTTATCCCTACTCTAGAAGCATAAGGATAATGGGCCGGTATCGGGCCAATATCTGTGTCACGGTTGGCTGTTCTGCATTAACATCGATTGACATCGGCGTGGTACGATATATCGTCGTTGACCGCTATTCTTGAAACTTAAGAATCATGTTGTATTTCAACCAGAAAACAAGGGGGAACAGCTTGGCAGTTTAAAATAAAATGTTTAGATAAATATCACTATCTGAAAACCTCTCCTCGCGATACCGATTAGCATCGCCCAAAATTATTCTCAATACCGTTGTGTGAACGTGCGCGTAACGTTTCAAATTTGTTTTTCAAGTGTTGCACTTGTGGATCTCAATTAGAGCTGAAGCCAGCCAGTTTTGAAAGCTCTGTCACCTGCGTTACATGGAAGTGAATTGATAAATAACGTGAGGAGTCTAGTGTTTGTTGTTATTACACGTTTAACATAAATATAAAATATTATATTTAGGCTATGTCCTGTGATATTAAATTATCAGTTCGCCTTTATTTGAGGATAATTACAGCATGCGGTAAACACCAGTATGGTAACGTTTGCATTACGAGCTCACTCATAGGGATATAGACTACCAGTGGTTAAATTGAGTCTGCCAAGGATACCTTTTTCACCCCGAGACAAGCCCCATTCTTCCTAGAATTTCCTAATTTCACTGTGCATAACAAAGCTTTGTGTAGTGTTAACTTTGCAGTTGTCGCACTTTTCCCCCTCAGAATTTATCTTGAATAACGTTCTACCAGCTCGTCCTACAAGATCATTACCGAAGAAATCCGTGACTAAACACTGGACCATGGTCTGAGTAATAGTCATAAAATTAATATGACATCCTATAGAGTGAACATTGCCCAGAGCTCCTATTTTAATCTTCATGGCCCCCACTCTACTTATTTATTTTCAATTGAAGCATTGGGATATCGATTAATATCGGAGGAAGTTGCTCTTCAATAGCGATCATTATCGATCTTTGATACCGATCGACATCGATCTCCGATAATCGGCCAATATTGGCAAAAATGTTTGCCATTCGTTATCGATCGATCTCGGATAACGGCCTCGATCAGTATCTGTTATTCATATCGGTCAATGACGATGTGCTGCTGGGGTAACTAGGCCCATCTATAGGGGAATGTTTAAATATGCAATAGCAATATGTGAATGTGTGGCATGTACTGCACTCACAGAGCGTTATTTGTAGGGGACAATTCCCTGACACCTAACTTACCTGTGTTCTTGTAGGGTGGGAATTTCACTAACTATTTACAAAACAATTATTTTGTACGCTAGTGGAACATTTGACAAGTTTTGTTTTACGTAAACTTTATTCATAATAGAGCAGAATTTGTCGTATCGGATGACTGCATCAGGTCTATTCAGTGAGTTCTATACTTAACGATACTGGAGTATCAAAAGTTTGAAATTAAATACAGAGGGAACAGTTACAATCAATCGCCCATTTCCAATCTAATCCAATATGAACCAAACCTTCAGTCCTTAGCTTTTCACGCTTGTCATCAATGTGTAACCCGTTTCTCATTTATGTATTAATCCTTGAGTAATGAGCAGAGAAGGCGCCAGGGTAATAATTGCGGAGGGCTACAATATTTCATTTGAAAATGTCAGGGCTGACTTGAGCTTATTAGTTATGGCATATGTATAAAATAAAGAATACTGATAAAACGGGAGGTCTACAAGGGGCTAAGTTAGATTTTGGGAAGTTCAGCTCCCCATAGGTCCCCACAACACCGTCGCACCGTCCTTAGTTATAAGATGCTGAAATGCGCATATAATATCACATCCTATAAAATTTTCCTTTACCTCTTTCGGTGACAAATAACACCCTTGTGCAGCAATAAGTTTGTTCAAAGTCTGTGAATAATTTCCTTGTTTGGTATTTGAGGGAAATTTCCAGCAAGGAAATTTGAGAAAGTCAAAATCCACCATATTTGGATCCTCACAATGACGTCACTATACCACACAATTCCAGTATGATGTACAGTGATCCAACCATATTTGGTGCAGCAAACAATTTTTTAAAATATCTTATACTGTTCCTGAGATATGACCCCAAAAGTGCCCGTGCACGTTCACGTCATAGGTTCGAAAAACTTAGTCGTTAATTTACTAATTTCTTCATTGGAAGCAGAAGGTGGAAGGCGGCGTCCTAATCTTAAGTAAGGGTAGTATAGCGCAATTTGTTTAGTGTGAACGAAGAAAAAATAGCTGACGTGAGCACCCTACCAGTGTCGATCCTGAAAGTCACCTATTGGTATCAACCGTCCTCGAATCACGGAACAGTGACATGAATTGCAGCCGACAGCACCGTGTCATTGACTACTGGTGGCTTAATGCAATCGAAAATATCCCGCTGTTGCTATATCTAGTCAAAGCCTCTACATGAGATCATGGAGCTGGGTAAATAAGTAAAGTACAGGGACCTAATATGGCCTACCGGAGTTTTGAAATTAGTTCTCCTTACTCAACGTTGTCCACAAGACTGGCGACTCCGTTTACTGACTTCTATTTAAAATACTCTTTATACATCTTCTTCACACACAACTAGCGCAATCTGTCGGATCTAACACGTATTATAAAGAATTCAGCGAATAGGTTATATTAGTAACTAGACCATATTGGGTAACAGTACCTTATTATGAAAACGATTTTCATGCAACTAAGGAATCCCAAAAGAAGAGTTGCTTGGCTTAGTTTAACAGAACTTGCATATGTACAAAACTATCAACTAATTTATAAAATTGTTTATTAATTTATTTGCTTAATGCTAGAAACTTAGTTTCAACAAATTGAAGTAGTCAACGTAAAACGGACACATAGACACAAAAAATGTTTTGAAAGAAACATACCCGAACATTTTATAATTTTATTAAAACCTGTTTTCAAATGAAATAAAGTTAGAATTTTTATTTGCAGAAAATTTGATTAGAGTTTCAGTAAGATTAAGCAAAAATGTTAGTCTTTCTGAACAGAAGATAAGCCGGCACTATTTCTGATGAAAATGACAGTATTCTATTTACAAACTTCTTAATATTGATTTATCATATTGTCCATAAAATCAATTTTTTACTATGTCTATTCCCATTTTCTACACAATCATCACCTATTGTAACTTAAAGGACTAACACAGTACCACTTTTACAATCAAAATTCACACAGATGTACAGTGGAAGCAACAGAGGACTTGTCTAAGTGGCTGAATATCTTATTAGAAATAGGTGTACGATTTTTTTTCCTTCACTGTAAACATAAAACGGACGATTTAACTGAAAATCACCAGTGTTACCGCAAAACAATGCTTCCATCGTAACAATGTGTTTTACAGTATTAACACCGTTTATCGCAGTAGTTAATCTACCTTAAAAACAGCAAGTGATATCACAGTAAAGAACAGCGAGTGACTTTACATTAAAACCGATGTTTTTGTTACAGTGTTCCTACGTGGTATTTTTGCGTTGGCCGGTTCGGTTAATTACATGCTTTAATATTGTTTTGGTCAGTACTCGTAGAGACTCTGCGTTCAACCAAGTAATGATTATTGCATGTTAATGACTATGGCGTTCCATACAAAACACTAAAGTATACTTGAAAACTTGTGTTATGCCTTAATTATTATTGTGCTAAGTATACAATGACTTAATTTATTTAAGATGTTCAAATCAAAGTAGACGATCAAACAAATAGTTACAATTAATCATGCCTCAAGTAGTATAATTGTGTCTTTAAGAAGGTTCGTTTAGCCTGAAGTGTAATTATAAAGTCGTGATATCAGCACTCTAAGGATTTCTTGTGTTGCAATTCGAAACAGATTTTAGGAAAACCAAAGGTACACTTTGAATTGGACAATGGACACTTGCGTGTCATGCTGAGTTTTGGAAACACTGATATTTGTATTCTAACGAAATGTACTAATTATAATTTAAGATAATTTTTGTGGGGAAGAAGCTTAATAGTCCTAAGTTTAAAATTTTAAAAAACCTCCTTGGAACACAAGATCAAGGTCCAGTTCTTAAATGACTTTAATTTAATTAAAACAACAGCAACAAAATATAATGAAAAAACAAAACATCTCACGCTGAATTTAGCATTGTACGAATTTATTCAAGTTTAAGAGTCCAGGGATTCCTGCCCCCAGCGTGTTTCAGTTGACGCAAATCTCTTTTCCTAAACTGGTGCTATTAAGAAAAACATGCTATTTTCAAATTGCAGTTGGTTGCCTGGAGTGCATTTTGCATTTCGTTATGTCAATGCCAAGAGTTGACACTTTGAAGAGTAACTGAAGGACAAATGGTGGAGTGTGTATGTGTACAATGGGCAGGTAGACGTGAACCTCTGGGGACAATAAATATCTCCATTGTGACGTTCCCCAAGAGTAGCTTAATTAATGAACTGCGGATCCAATTAGCTTTCTTCCGGAACAGAGAGGCTAATTGAACACGTGGGTCTCTGTGTTTAGAGTCGCTTTGAAGAGAACAGAGCTTCTGCGAGATAAGAGGGTTTCCTCCAAGCAAGGCGAAATTACATGCAGACGAAAACGAGCTGGACAGAAGAACAAGTGGGAGAGTGGAGAGCTCTGAAAGGAAGAGAACAGAGGAAAATTCGCGCTCCTTTCTTGCAAAGTAATTTCTATAAAGGAACACTACTCTCAACGCAAGGAAGAGAAATAAAATAGAAGGTTCACTTTTTTTTAGAAAATATTATTTCTGATGGAAATAGATTCCATATTTTTATTTTTCTGTTTTTCATTTTTCTTTCTTCAGGAATAAAAAAAGGAGTGTCTCGCCATTTACAGGAATCTCATGTTAGTGCTATATTGAAAATCAAAGTGCACTTAAAGTGCACAATATGTCCAGAAAAAATGTTCACAATATGTTCCAGTATACCACGTTTTTAGTGCATAATATTATATGGATTTTCATGAAATTAATATGAATTAGCTCTTATTTTTAGTGAACAACATATGAACTTTAGGTGTGCTGATATCCAATTTATTCACAAATATTCACTTAATAGTGGCAAATGTACTAAAAGTGTCCAGATAATATGAACTTAATGTGTGCAAAATATGCATTAAGGGTAATAAGCTAGTAAAAAGACATTGAGTACCCCAAAAACTCACATTTTTTCATAGATTCACATAAATTTCACATGCGTTCATATAAAGCTCGTGTTTGGTGAGGTTTTTGTGACAGGAAATTTTCGGTGTAGTTCCTCGCAAATACAGGGTGTGTCAAAAGTCAGTGTCTACCTCAGGAAATAGGGGAAACTAAAAAAAAATCTTCAGACTTGGGTTCAGAGACTTAGATTTATAAGGGCGTTTTTACTCTTGTAAAGCTATAACTTTACAGTTTGCTTTTACACTACACTGAAAACCTCGTGGCACAAAAAGCACACTTCATCATGTTAACCATATGAGTAGCAAAGTACTCTTTTGCTTCTTTGTACTCATTACGTCGTATAAAATCATCCTCACCTATGCCGGTTCGACTATCTCTATCTAGGATGTTGGTACTGTCACACCTTGACTATGGGGATGTAGTTTACGCCGACCTTACGAATGAGCTAGTCAGACAACTGAAAATGTCCAAAATGCTTGCCTTTGTCTCATTTTTTATCTTATGACAGGGATGAACGCGACCTCCACCGCGCCTGCCATACAGATATAGGATAAATTCCTTTGAGAACCAACTGACATTCAGATACAGTGATTTTAACAGTATATTGAATAATAAAATGAGCACGGAAACGTTGGGGAGAAAATGCTCGCTAAAGGCAGCTGGTTATGCACGTCAGCACGCATAGCTATACTACACGACATGAGATGGTTCATCGTTTGATAAGATGCATAACTAAACTATATAATTATATCAATTATAATCTAGATAAATCGAAGCTAAGAGAGTTTAAGGGACGAATGATCAAATGTTCTTATTAAGATCCCATTGTTATTTTACTAGTTAGACAAATAGGCCTTCGCATGGGCTTGTCAGTGAGTTTTTTAAACAACTTTATTGTTCCACCTTTGTCTTGTAATCTCGGTGGGCGCACTCTTTTGTTGTCTGTCAGGTCAGTATCGTGAGACCATAGGTGTACATTTGGACCCGCCCTCGCTCAACCTCGACCTCGCGATTTCACTTCGACCCCGACCTCGCTCAACCTCGACCTCGCTCAACCTCGACCTCGCTCAACCTCGACCTCGCGACATGACTTTCAATTCAATTCAATTCAATTTATTTATTTCCAATATTCTTATTACATTATATTTACAGATTTTAGTCAGATTTAGGAAGAATCCTAGCTTCAGCTGTTTTTGGATTCTCCTTTTGCTTATGTCACATACAAGTGGCACATTGTAGTTTCGCACTAGGTATACAGTTTAACAAGTACAATACAAAAACACTAAAATTACCTAAATACTTTTATAAAGTTTCAAAGAAAAGAAAGAGAGAACAATGTAAAAAATTACCAGTTGACGTACAAACACAAATCACATAAAATCTCGACCTCGCGATGGAACTTCCACCTTGACCTCGCTCAACCTCGAACTCGCAATCTCACTTCGACTTCGACCAACCTCAAACTCGCGAACTCACTTCGAACAAGACCTCGCTCAACCTCGAACTCGGGAACTCATTTCGACCTCGCTCAACCTCGAACTCGCGATCTCACTTCGACCTCGCGATCTCATGTCGACCTCAACCTCACTCAACCTCAACCTCACGATCCAATTTTAACCTCGAACTCACTTAACCTCGACCTCGCTCAACCTCGACCTCGCGATGGAACTTCGACCTCGACCTCGCTCAACCTTGACCTCGCGATCTCCCTTCGACCTCGACCTCGCTCAACCTCGAACTCGCGATGGGACTTCGACCTCGACTTCGCTCAACCTCGAAGTCGCGATCTCACTTCGACTTAGACCTCACACAACCCCGAACTCACTTCGACCTCGACCTCGCTCAACCTCGAACTCGCGGTTTGACTTCGACCTCGACCAACCTCGACCTCGTGTTCTCACTTCAACCTCAACCTCGCTCAACCTCGAACTCGCGCTTTTACTTCGACCTCGACCTCGCTCAACCTCGAACTCGCAATCTCACTTTGACCTCGACATCGCGATCCAATTTTAACCTCGAACTCACTCAACCTCGACCTCACAGTTTGAGGTCGAGGTTGAACCTCGCGAAATTGAAGAATGAAATGAACACCTACTGCGTAAGACTTGTCTATGGAAAATTTCGGATAGGTGAATAACGAACAAATAAGTTTCGAGCGCGGTGACTATACGGTATAGCGCTCACCACTTGAGCTGGGGATCGTCGATTCGGTCCCGGCTCATGCCATGTCTGTTTTGTGGATGACAAATCCCGTCTGGGTGGGTTTTCTCAGGGTGCTCCCCTTTCTTCCCACTTTCTTCATTCCACCAATTCTTCCCATCATTATCCATCCATCCTGAAACAAAGTTGCCTAAAAGCCTTACAAATTAAATTCAAATTCAATTCAACAAATAAATAAATATTCGGTCTAGTTCAAAATAAATAAATTCTTAATTAAAATGAGTACTTTAGTCAGACAAGGGCTATCTGGGATAGTGAATTATCTCGTAATACGTAGTTGTTCGTTTTAAAGTGAAGTTACATATGTTCAAAAATGATTTTTATATTATGTATGCTGTGTGCGAATTTAGGTGTGTGAGTGGGATTTCCCTGTAACAATTAAGCATTCCCACTGGTCAATGCTTTACATCCCTGCTGCGGATAACATTCTTCCGTTGAATCTTATAATCGAAATGAAGTTTGAAAGTTGGAACAGCACTTCTTTGTTTGTCCAAACTTGCGTTTTTAAGCTTAGCTGTTTATGAAACCGAAGGCAAGTTTCACTTCTCTCACAATTCTTCTTTTTTAAAAATGCAAAACAAAACACTTCCTTTTAATTTAAAAAGATGAAGCACACAGCACTTTAGTGATAGTATAGAGGAAAATACATATGCAGAAAATTATTTTTCATATTCTTGATATAAGATTTACAGTGCTGCTACGACTTTGGAGCACCACAAGTTCTGCAGCTGATAGCATTAGCATCCTCTCCACCTTCGGTAGCATTAAAATTATTGCATTCTTGTGTTTTGAAATAATTATCTATTCACCGGAGAAAAACATGCTTTCTGCCATATGCCCTATAAGACAAACTGGGGGGACTCGAAGAGAAGTATCGCCAATATTTACGTTCTTTGGGAAAGAAGAAAAGAATATGTGTGCACCACGATGGCGTGCACCCAAATGAGTAATATGATCTAGTTTTACCTAGAAGTAAATAACTCTTTAAACTCAAGACAATTTGAAAAGGAATCACGAATCAATGTCTCCAATTGAACATTACGTGTCACAACACGAGAGAGTCATCAACTATCATATTTTAAAAATAAATTTAACTTTTAAGGCAAAATTTCATGTGGAAAATATTAGTTTTTAATTTGATTTAACTTTAGTAGCTAAACCTCTGGTTTATAGTTAGATCTATTTTCTAACGAACTGCAGCTCATTGATTCATTGTAGCCAGAGTTGTATACATTAGTCAGGAGATTTAAGCTGGAATACTATGAAGTATGAACTATGGAACACACGAAAAAAAATATATTGCATAGAAATATAATTCGTACCGTGACGGGCGTAAGCCGTAGTGCTGTTACCGCCCATAAACTCATTTTATCTATCGAAATATAAGTAAAAGAACATGTAAAATGTCCATAATAAATAAGATTGCTTCACAAAGTGTTGATCATAACACGTGTCTGGATCAATGAAATAATCAGACAAACTTTGGTTATTCTGAAGTGACGGCTTGTATGAATTTACTTATTTCATTATTCAACTTACATAATGTCTTGAACAGGCATATATGGTTAACTCCCTTACAAGTCGGCGGAAAGATGTATCTTAGCAAGCACTATTCTGGGAAAATGAGAAAAGAAACTACGACCTTAAATTAGGTACCATCCCGGCATTTGCCTGTGTGACTAAAAGAAGAACCCTGGAGAAACTACACTCAAAATGGGCTCCCTTGCCGTTTCAAACTTGAGCCACCGACTGACGTGACTTCAATTTTTTAGTTAGATGTCTCACCAGGCAATGAATCGATCAAGGTTTGCTTCAGGTTTATATATACAATTATACATCATTAGA
>JAGDQP010049585.1:0-14460 GCA_022664845.1 Lepisma saccharinum | reverse complement strand
CGGCGTTACTGAGAAGTTACTGTTAACAATTTTGTACTGTGTTCTGAGTTCAGATTCCAATAAGTTAATTTGAAAATTATGATGACTTCAATTTTATTTTTTGTTTGAGATTATTTTATATCGTTCAGCAAACTATTAGCAAGTTCTCCCCTAGAAAGTCGGAAGGAAAAACGTTTCACGGAAGTATCTATGGCTGCCTGGGAATTTCCACCTTTCCACAAATGGCGAATGTGGTACACTGCAAAAATTGATTGTGTTAATTAAACACTTTCCGGTGTCCCGAGATCACCATTGTTTTTGTTAACACCGTTTGTTCTGTGATTTCGGTGATTCAACACTATGATAGTACTAATATTGTGTTGAATCAGCATTAAAAGTACATCCATTGTGTTGAATCACTGAAATTAATAACATTTTGCTGTATTGACTTAACACAAACAAGTGATGGTCGCCGTGAGATATCAAAAGGTGTTAACACAGCCATATCTTGCTGTGTACTTCTTGCTTTGTCATTACAAACGATAGCGCTACTGAAAGGAGAAAACTCTATCTAACCAGAAAACGATGTTTAATAGAATTTTACACCCATAAATTAATTTTATCTTGTCTTAAGAAAATAGTAAACTGTAGTCTAATGAACGTTCTGTAATCGTATGTAATAAATAATTGAGTATAACTTGCTCCTCTTCATGATTCATCTGCAAATTTATCCCATATCTGTGACAGTGACACACACACACACATTATATATATATATATATATAATTTTATCCTGATTTTCCCCTTCTTGGGAAAATTCCTGGCGACGCCCTTGCATATAAGTAGTCTACTTAAGAATACTACGATTAAGAACTATTATAATTATTTGAAGTGTTTTTAGAATTTCAAATGCGTAACGTTGTCAAGGCTCACTACTTAGGTGGTTATTTATAGATCCTGGTATAACATTATTCGGTGATTCATAGTTCATGAGACGCACTTATCTTGCAAAAACTTCCAGAATAACCTTCAGAATTGTGATCATCCTTCGAATAACTATCAATCTTCGTCTGTCGTTATGTAATGCCGATTACTTACAGGTATGGGAATTCTACGCCTATGTCTATCTTCATCTATGTTGCTTTTTGGCTTATTCACTTCGCATCAAACTATCTTGAATCGGCGTTGCCCAATACTCACTCGCATTACGCGCGGAGGGGTTTCAGGTTTCCAGACTTGGGTGACATCTGTGGTTAAAATTTTAAACACTTATTTAATTCGGATAAGTGTGCATAACGGAAGTGAACGGGACATAGTACAACGGAGCGGAACGGAGGACCATTGAATTCGGAAAGGGGGTATGTAGCAAATATGTGACATTCATCACACGAAATGACGCTACTGATATTCCTCATATGGCGCCACACCTGAGTGTAAAGCAAATCGGGTACGTATTCATGTAAATTATTATGAAATATGGCTTTTCGAAATTGAATTTGGGTTGCTGTCTACCGCTAGGTATTTACAGAAGTGTCGTAAATTGTTTGCAAGGGAATGACTGATATAAAGCGTACGTATTGCTCAATAGCTGGCTGACCTAAACTGAACTTGATCCATGAGCCACCCCGTTGCTTAATTTTATCACATTATACTTGCATGCATCCGAAATTATTAAAATAACATTGGAATTACATTTAGTGCCACACAACAGAAGTAGCTAACATAAAGTATTACTTCCATGGAATAGCTGAAAACTGGCTATCCTATCTATATTTATAAGGAAGGTCTTCAACCTTTTAAGCACTGCAATTAGCTATGTAAACGAAAGGAGAAACAATTCGTATTAACTTATTCATACATAAGAAAAGTTTTTAAACTCGTTTCTATTCTTCCAGTGTCGAATATATATATACACTGAAACTTGCTTCCGCAAGTCGGCAAAGGATAAGATTCCTGCCTTGTTTACTGTAACGGATTGTAATAATATTTTATTGACATTTATTTGGAGATATTTGAATACTGTACATACATACGCACACACACATATCTATAAAAACACAAACACACACGAACCTACTGCTTGCGAGTTTCATTTGTTAGGTGTACACAACTTTTCACTCTACCAATCAGAATTCGTTTAGCTTATGAGAAATTTAGAAATTAAATGGTTTCCTCACTTAACGGTCGGATAGTAAACGGTTTGCTAAATTTGTAATGTTAGCGTTGGTGAAATGGAAAAATTTTAACGGTCTGTTAAAAATTTAACGCACGGTTAGTTATCGGATGGTTAAGCTATATTTCATCGACGTTGGAGAAACCGACCCTTAAAGGCGTAGACCCAGCAATGGATGAGAAGTTACTATCTTTCTCTTATGATCGTGGTCACAGGCAAATTGAGCAACTAAAATCAGTAGGACCCGTTTTCAGTTCACAAGTACGTTTAGGATGTTAATTCACACTCAAAAACTTATAACCACACACTTTCTCACCAGCATCAATTCGCATGCGCGTTTTATGAATTTCTCGTAGGAAAATCTTGCGCGTTTCTATAATATACTTTTATAATGCATGCATTAGTACGTAGCATTACTTTTTAAAGTTACTGCTTCAAGTGCATTTGAATGCATATATTTTACTTCAAAAACCTTCGCCTCGGTACGACATATATACACACTCAGCCTACTATGTTTAGTACATGTATATGCACATAGTCCATATTAAAAGGTCCCCTGTATGACTTCTTAAGCGATATTTCACGTTTCTGCGATATCCACAGATTAAACACTCAGCACTGTGTATGACTTTTCATGTGCAGCCTCAGGTTACCGCTGTGAGTGCATTTATATTCACAGAGTTCACATTTAAAGGGCTTTTCCCCTGTATGTGTTCTCATGTGCATTATCAAATTACCACGTATACCACATTTATATGCACAGAGTTCACATTCAAATGGCTTTTCGCCTGTATGAGTTCGCATGTGCACCTTCATGCTACCCCGTACATTACTTTTATATAAGCAAAGTTCACATTTAAAAGGCTTCTCCCCTGTATGAGTTCTCACGTGCTTTTTCAGGTTATCACGTAGAATACATTTATATGCACATAATTCACATTCAAAAGGCTTATCCCCTGTATGAGTTCGCATGTGCACCTTCAGATTCCCACTATCAGTAGATGTATATAAACAGAGTTCACATTTAAAAGGCTTGTCCCCCGTATGAGTTCGCATATGCGTTTTCAGTCTAGCAAGGACAGTACATTTATATGCACAGAGTTCACATTTAAAAGGCTTGTCCCCTGTATGATTTTGCACGTGCTCCTTCAGCTTACCGCTTTGAGTGCATTTATATCCACAGATTTCACATTGAAACGGCTTGTCCCCTGTATGAGTTCTCATGTGCACCTTCAGGCTACTACGTACAGTACATTTATATGCACAGAGTTCACATTGAAAAGGCTTGTCCCCTGTATGTGTTCTCATGTGGACTTTCAGGCTACCATGTACAGTACATTTATATGCACAGAGTTCACATTTAAAAGGCATGTCTCCTGTATGAGTTCTCATATGCTTTGTCAGGCTATGACGTACAGTACATTTATATGAACAGAGTTCACATTTAAAAGGCTTGTCACTTGTATGAGTTCTCATGTGATTTTTCAGGTTACCACGTACAATACTTTTGTATGCACAGATTTCACACTTAAGAGGCTTATCCTCGGCATGAGTTCGTATGTGCATTTTCAGGCTACCTCTTTGAGTGCATTTATATCCACAGAGTCCACATTCAAAAGGCTTCTCCCCTGTATGAGTTCGCATGTGCACTTTAAGACTATCACGTACAGTACATTTGTATGCACACAGTTCACATTGAAAAGGCTTGTCCCCTGTATGAGTTCTCATGTGTTTTTGCACGTTTCCCTTTTGGGTGGATCTATATGCACAGAGCTCACATCGGAAAGGCTTCTCTTCTCTCTGAGTTCTGATATGCATTTTCAAGGAACTGCGTTCACTACATGGCTTCTTTTCGCTATGAGTTTTGACATGTTGAGTCAAATCATACTGAGAAAAAAATTTCTTTTCGCATAACTGGCAGTTAGTTAGCTCCATGCTATGGTGAGTACTCGCTGCGTCTTCCAAATTAGAAAATGAATTTTCTGTTTTCCGTTTCGTCTTTGATTTACATTTAATTCGCTGCTTCTCTTGCGAAGATTCCTTTTCACAAGATTCACTCTGAAAATTATATTCTGTCTTCGATTCACTCAATTCTCCTTTTATTGCACTGTCTATTAAAGGTTCTTGACAATTTGTTTCGACTTCTTTAGAAAATTTACCAACACTAGCTACTTCATTACATTCAGCGTTAATAATGTTATTATCGCTTTCGGAAGGTGCTGCTATTGCTACCAAATTATAACGGTTTGACTGTTCGTTGATTTCTGCATTGTTAAAGATAGTTCCCTTAGAAGATGAGAATCTAGGCTCATCAAATTCTTTTTTATCATTTGTATATACCTCAAAAGGCACTGTATATCTATTAGTCTCTAAGTTTTCTGTCTTTAAATGACCTGTAGTCTCAACTGCATTGTAGTTAAACGATGAACTTCCCGCTGGACTTTCTGTGTCTGATGGAAGCAACCCCAATAAGTCTGAAACTACACTCAACACCAGGTTGTTAGATGTTTTAACTGAGTTTTGCTTTTCTCTATCTTTGTGTATATTTTCATTGTGAGACTTAAAAGGTCCGCTAGAGGCCTAATAAACAAGAAAGAGGAAATATGAACTTAAGAGCTGTAAAGTTAGTTAAGTAAAATAAAATACATTACTATTCATTTTTTAAATTATAGTAATATGCAAATGATTACGTATATAGGGAGTATAACATTATCTCCGGAACTTGCGTGGAAAAAAACCTAACAAAAAAAGATTCTGTGACCTACTTTATAAAAACCTCTTCGGCCCACCACCTTTGAACTCAAAATCGGCGTCCCTAAATCCTTCAATATAATAGTTTTCCGAAAAATAATAAACAATTCATGAAACTAGTATTATGTTCTAGGAAGTGTATTTGACACACCGTATATTAAAAGTTAAAATATTACATGTGAGCTAAAGGTTTTATTAATATAAAATGTTAGATTAAAAATGGAAACATTTCAGTTTACAGGGAACTTTCACGGATGAAAGTTAACTTCACAGGTGAAGTGTATCCTACAGTATTATGAAACGACCAGAGAACACATTTTGAATGTAGAACATTGAATAATCTTCACTTTTGGAAGTACTACAGTCAAACAAGCCAAGTGGTTTTGAAAACCTGGGGTTGTCAAATCCGTCTGTATAT
This sequence comes from Lepisma saccharinum, assembly GCA_022664845.1. Classification (NCBI taxonomy): domain Eukaryota; kingdom Metazoa; phylum Arthropoda; class Insecta; order Zygentoma; family Lepismatidae; genus Lepisma; species Lepisma saccharinum. The sequence continues at coordinate 9,139 of JAGDQP010049585.1, read as the reverse complement.
TTAACAAATAATATTCATGCTAATACCGTAAATTGACTTCCAACCCCATTGTATTAATTTCATGCATCGTATATGATCTGAGGATATAAACTGCCTTGATGCAACGAATCGATTTCTGCCTTGTATCCGAAAACCGAAGTGATTTCGGTAAAACTGCATACGAATAGTATTTGCTGAGTGGCATCAAATAAACGTCTGCAAGGTGGTTACTTATCACACGTTACTATAACTACTACTCAACTATTTCCTTAATTTGGCAATGTTTAATTATAGCAATTGCAACTAACCCAGAATCTAGATAAACTGCACTATATATATTGTGGAGGAAAGATTGGTGTTCGAAAGTTAAAACATAGGAGAAACCATAAGTTGGGAATTAAAATGTTAATAGCAAGGCATAAATGTAATATAAAACATGTAATCAATGACACAATAGAAATACTAATAATATTCGAATAATCACATATGTAAAGAATTCACTGGTCAGAAATAAAAGGTAACATAAAAGTAGCTGATGCTTTGAAACAATATGGAAGTACAATACTATGAGCTGCTTGAACCCGTGGATAAGAAGAAAGCAATGAACGATAGCAAGTGACGTGTACAATGATATTTCTGAATTCATTTACAGACATCCATAGGTGTTTGCTCGACATGTCACGACTAGAGAGCATATATGCTACTCATCTCGTTTTCGGGATCTCAGACCAACACCTAATTTCGTCCCGGCGATTTAAGAGGATTGCTCCTGATTATTCAAGTAAGTTGCTAAGTTACTTCTTGCGGGACCTTGCTTTCTGAGTTGACCATGAGTACTTAATATATCTCTCTGTGTGTGTGTGTGTGTGTGTCTCTCTCTCTCTCTGCGCTAATCATAGTATTGTTATGACTTAGTTACATTTAACCGATTTTAAAGTACGCAAAAGCATCATCTACTCATGATTGTAATTCATTCGAAACCTAAATTTAATTCATTAACCAGTTCAGTCACTCTTAATATCAATCTTGCCTCTCCAGCCTTCACTCACAAATGAACTTACGTTAGTTCACTCTCAAGTGAAATCTGGAAGAAGTGCAAGCAGACTCAGATATAGCTCCTTTAAAAACTCTACCACTTTTGGCCATTTTATGAGAAATTGACAGATGAATTAGGACAAATTTGACACCAGTCTCAGTCCAACACGGGCTATGCTAATATCTTATAAAATTATATTAAAGTATTGGCATAAACGTAAGGCTAATAGATTAGTCCTTTACTATATATATTTTAGAGTGATCGAAGTCACAGTGTAAAATCAGGTAAAATTATAAACATATTAAAATTAAATTAAAGGTAAAATAAAGGTAAAGCCCCTGCACAAATACAAATAATTTTATTAAAAGAAATCGATGTTTGTTAAAAGTGAAATGATTGTCTTCTTACAAAGAATTATATCTGAGTTACAGTCAGAAGCAGGTAAAGCCATTTGAAAAATAAACTAACAGAAGAGCATTCCAATACAACTACGATAATACATAGTCGATAGGGCTCTTATCAAACAAACAAGAACTTTCTCACCTGGAAGTTACAACAACACGTAAAATGAAAATAATCAAATACTTCTTCCTCTTTCTTTATATGAGAAAATCACAATCTTACAAATACCAAAAGGAAATAACAGAAGTTATCAACTAATAATTAGGCACGAAAGTATTTTCAAGACGTGATTACCAGGACATAAGTACTAAAATTCTCATCTCTTCTCACTCCTATTTTGACCTAAGACCTTTTCCAAATCCTGTTCAAAAACCCTCCTCTCCTTGTTTCGAAATTACTCTTCCTGTCATCTATCAGAACTCAAGGATTTTCAGAATCAAATTAGGAAACAGCCCTAGAGACCAACAAGCCTACCCCATTTAAGTGGAGAACTCAAGCTCAGAAAATAATAAAAACAAATAGATCTTAGTATCGAGAGGCCAGTCTTGACTCATTCATCTACCAGTTAACATCGCCAAGAGTCTTCGTTCATACTTTTGTTACAAGTGAAAGTGTTCAGTTTGAAATAGCCGTTTTGACTTTGTGTTACAAATCGAACTTAAACTTTTAAGAGTTGAATGATAGACATTTCGAATACAAACATGAGTATACGCATCATTCATCGCAAGATGAAGAAAAGGAAAAGACATTCTGAGTAAAGTAGCAAAATTCGTCGTTTTACCGAGTGAAAGAACTAGACATGGACTCTAACTTAAGTGATCATCTCGGTCTTCGTCCCGTGAAAAGAAGGCAGTAGTTTGAAACAGAGATATCATATTGCTGTAAGAACAGGAAGGTGCAGAAAGGGCTTTATTAGTTCAATGATTCAAGATCACTCTAATCCAATTTAGTAGAAAATGTCGTTTTCAGATAATACTTTATGTATGCTTATATTCAATAATCAATTAGTAGAATATTCCAAGTTTCCATATGCCCCATCTTATCCATTATTATTCTTTACTGTTCAATTATATCGTTGTTATTCATTATTAGTTCCTTATATTCAATAAACAGTCAAATACAGTTTAATTCCCGTTCATTATCCAGAGCTGAACAGCACCCTTTAGTTAGTAAGAAAAGTGTTATTTCTATGTGTAATTGGTTACAGGTAAGCTTGTTTTCACGTAAAATGTAAAAGAAGTGTACAATTCGTGATCATGTTCGTAAGGATGACGGATGTCGATCCCCACGAGCTGCGCCCGCATTCCCACAAAATCACCATGAAAGCCATAAAACGAGTAAGTATTGAACATGAAAATATGGCGTTTGCACCTCAAATTTTGGTGCAACCGGAAGCAAATTCCATCTGGAAAATAAGATGTTGTGATGCGTCGTTCTGTGTAAACAAGCTTTTACTTTTCGCCGGATAGTTGCAGAGAACTTTTATTATAACTGAGCCACAATTTTAATTTTAACGCTAGCGTTCTTCACATATTTCGAAAATAAAGTGTGAGTCAAAAATGTTCTAATATTACAAGTGAACTAAAATACTTCAAATGTATGCTGTGTCATTTGCACTACTTAAAGATACGTTCCCAAATAAGCTTTAAAAATGGTTTATTAAATAGTCAAAATAAATAATAAATTTAAAAATACTAACTTGTAAACAAAATGCCTGGTTCTTCAAACATTCCTCACGATGAGTATCCGATACATCCTCAGATTCTTCCTCTTGATTTATATCTGTATGGTTTCCTGTATATTCTTCTTTAATTTCAGATTTATCTGTGTCAATTAAAGCCTGTTGCAGTTGTTCAACAATTTCTATCGATGAGACAATTTCGTCGTAACTTAATGTCTTTATAAATTCACCAAAATCATTGGTATTTGTTGCAGTTGAACTGCATGCCTGTCATAGAAAAACATTTTTTTTAATATGATCTAGGGAATATATACTAAACCTGGTAACGGCAGAAAAGCCTACGATCGCTTTGAATCACGTTAGAAAATGCTAATCTTAAAATTCAATGCGATTAAAGAACTTTCAAATCCAAACTCAACTTTTGGTACCCTGTGCCTCTTTAATCCCCATTTCTGCTTTTAAAAACTATTAATATGCTAGACTGTATATACAGTTAATATTCAATTCAAGGAGAATACCACATTCAAGGGATACCAGTCAATAAATTACAACGAACCCAACACATTCAGTGTCAATGGGATCTGAAGTAAATAGAATCAGTGTTCGGTTTGTAGCGGGGAATGGTCGGGATCTCCCTCTCTCTGCAAAAACCTTCCCTTGCTCTATTTATAGATATGTACCTCTAGCCTAGGATATGGATCGTACAATACATATCTCACAGATTTTCATCCTCTGGAAATTGTACAAATCGAACACTGAATAGAATACACAAGAAGAGATTAAATGACGTGGATTTTTTTAGGATTTCACGTAGAAATTATTCTCTCAATAAAGTCTGAACTACTATTTGATAGTTACTTTCATACCCTTCAAAATGTACAGCACTATGACGCCGAACAATTTAAAATTTAATGCTATATTAAAATGTTAGATTGTAGAATTATCTGATAACTGTGAAACCTAACTGACATAGATCTATGCAATTCATTACTATTCATATTTAAAATACCTGTTTGCATTTCTATAGAAACGTCAGTCGGTAATTCATTGATGTTTCAAGTAAATTTTATCACCACACGCAATTGGATTCACTAGCAATATTGAACAAAAATACATCTGCAAAAATGAAAGATAACGAGAAATTAAAGCATTACAGAAGAGAGTGCGTAGATAAAGCAACACAAGTAACTAAATATTAGAGGAGAGAGGAATTGAGAACAAACGTGATGAGGGAACACAAAGTTCAGGAGAAAGCAAGCGGAAAATAGAGACGAATATGGATGGTGAGAGAAGTAACCGTACTTACATATAAAATTCAAGGCAAAGTGGATGCTGATATGGTGTGTAAGAGAAGTACAAAAGAGAAGCTAAAGACATACTAAAAGCCAAAGGGACGAGACATAAAGCGAATCAACTGTGTAAAAACACTGGTAAAGAACGGAGCATTAAATCGTAAAAGAAAAAATCCTGAGGAAGAAAGCGAAACATCGATAAGGAAAAATAGGCAATGCAAGAAAAGGAAATTAAAAATCATATTTATGCACTGTAACCAAGGACTCAGAGCGAGGAATTACAGTAGTAGGAATCCTAAAAGAGACATGAAAGAAGAGGAAGAAGTCGCATAAAGACTCATAAGGGAACCAATAACAAAACTGAATGCAATGAGAGAAAAAGTACAATAGGAATGGGTCGAGGGTCAGAACAACAAAAACTGAAGCAATCTAGATAGAAGAGATATAATAATCACTGCCGATTGAAAAAAAAATGGCAGAAGTCTGAAGAAGTTACTGATACAATACAAAAGCACAAAAATAGTCTGTGATTTCTAGAGAATTTTTTTCTTGGACTTGGTTAGAATTCATAATCTGGACAATCGTCACACTGACAAAATGATATGGCCACTTCCACTGTATTTCTCTTCTTATATTCGCTGTGAAATAGCCAATAATCTACAAGGTACATAAGAATTTATGCTATATTATCTTATTTTCTGTATCGTGTGACGCATAGCATTATAAAATTTCGCATCCTTTGTTCTGTATGCAGCACGTTTAGCATCGGTACTTATTACATTTTATTGTCCAAAATATACTACAGCAGCCTAGATATAGAATATTGATTGGGATAGTGCTTAACTTTCTGTTCCTTTTATTTATCCATTTTTTAAATAATTCTAATAGAAGTCACGGCTGTGTAGAGCGGTGTTTGCGGTCATGGGAATTGTATCACGATTAGAGAGGCACACAAGGTATTTAGTTCCAGTGGGAGCTGTACGTATATTAACGCTAAACTTTTTACGATTTCTATTCTGCAACTGTTGAAAGGTCATAAAGTTCGATTGAAACGCGAGATTTTGAATTTTCGTCTCTAATGAACTAAACTTTACCCTGTTTCAACAGAAAGTGAAGTGTAATCCTTACGAGATGTTAGAATTATGAAAATATATGTTTTCGGTTCATTGAAATCATAATGTTACAAACATTTGCTTTTGTGTCTAAGTAGGAACAAGTATATGTTAGGAATTATATATACAACTTCCCACTGCAAAGCAGGTTTTACGTTACTTCACATTTTTACAACAATTGCTTAATTAACATTGATATTGGAAGTCACGCTAGTTTACTGCCACCAAAATGGAAATATCTTGATTACTTTTTTCACATAAGTGAAATAACCATATTTCCCTCTTAACTTGGATGGATAACAAACCCAAGGTATTGCAAGTTTTGAAGTTTGCAATTATTACAATGTCACTTCTCGATGAATGTCAGTCCACAATTTGAATACATACTTCTTGCAGCAAGCAAGAAAAAGCTAATGAATAAAGTTACTTAGACTTATACTTTCTATTGTGGAATATAAGACATTTTAAAGAAAAATATTAACGATCTACTGAAGACTGAAACGTTGTTTTCGCAACTACTGAAATCAATTCTACGGGGCCAAGTTTCATTAATTTTCAAATGGATTTCTGTAGACCCTGACCGATTCCTTTCCTATAGTTTCTTCGCTCTCTCTTTTTGGCTCAACTTATACACTTCAAGCCCATCGCTAAGTTCCAACTCAACACGAGTACACTTAAAACGTATTATACAGGATGTTTTCCGGATTTTAAAAATATGCAACCTTCTAAAACAATAAAAAAAGCTTTGGTAAACCTTATTTTGTATGAGCGATTTCTTGGAACTCGGACTTCGACCCGTGAAGATGAAATTAGTGCATTGCACATTAAAATCCACAAACATCCATTTTTCAGGTGAGATTCGAAGCGATCTTAGAGACGCTAGTAGTAAAGCAGTGAAACGATACCTATACCAAATCATTGAACAAAACTCACAAGCTTTCGTATTTAGGTCCGATTAATCTGGTGCAAGTAAAAGAATCACAATATCCAAGAAAGTGCACTCAAATTCGAAAAGGCTAAAGTGTGTTCTGTGGTATGAAAATGTAACAAAAAACTATTCAACGGCATTGATGATAAAATTACGATACCTGACCACCTAATTATAAAAGCATAAGATTTTCGTATAGGAAGAAAACGGTGTGTGTTTTACAATGCCGGATCTACGGAAGGCAAAAGGAGAAAAGCGCCCGGGCGGCACGCTTAAGGGGGCGAACAGCTAACAATAAAGCTCCTAAGAAGGAAGAAAAATTGAGTATTAAAACTGATTTACAGTGTTGAAAATTACAATACCGGCACGCTAAGACACTTTTTATGTTACTCCATAAAACCTACCTTCATCTTTAAAATTCAAAACCGCGATTAGTCAGATAGGCAAGTCTACTTCCTTACTGGAGTTAGTAATAGCGATGCCACGACAGGCTCCAGAGATGATAACAAAAGCACACTACGTAATACGAGATAACGTTGTGGCTCTCGGATCGGCCGGTAGTGTTCTTTGGCTAAAAATTACGGAAATGGCGGCAAAATTTAACTTTATAGAAAAACGTCTAGATGCGGCACTGATGTGTTACATATTCCGTAAGAACGGTTACTCTCAACATCGGAAGAAACTGTGTGAGCATCATTCACGTAAGGCATAAAAATAGTTCATGTCTCACATGATTTACAAATTATTAGAGTAAGACGAACATTTTAGAATTTCGTTTGACGTTCCTTGCGTTAAATGAAAAATTGCCAATATCTAAAGTATGCTTATGAATTTCCGTTTCACGAAAGATAATAATTAGCTAAAATGTATTTTTTCGACTCGTCATCGTTTTACATTAATGGGATAATTTAAATGCTATGCGAAGATTTCGGGGATAGAAAATCCGAAAATGGTGAATAAGACCAAAAAGCAGTCAAAACGTTAATGTCTCGTGTGGGCTCACGCACAATATAGTTACCAGGTTATATTTCTAGAGGTCAGAGTAAATGACTATCCGGATACGCTACAGTTTTTTCTTGTTTCACTTCAAATAGTCTTGTAGCAAGATGGAGTGCTGTCGAACTGGACTTTGGAAAACATTGTTTATCTATAGAAAAGTTTGCAGGGTACTTGATAGGTCAGAATGGACCCAGGGAGCTGGATGGGACCAACAGGTTGACTTCCATCCTCTCCTGGTATAAGCTCGAACCTTCTTGCCCCGATGTTATGTCAAAAAAATGCTGAATACAAATTTCCTGTACAAGATTGACTGACCGAATTGTTACCCCACATGGAAGTTCATTGATGATGTGACGAAAACCTGTGGAATTTTCCCCACAAAGTACCACCACTTAAATAAGTAACTCTACAAATTTCGGGTACTACATGTTCGCAATTATCTATCAATATATCTATCTTTCGAACACCATCTAATAATAATAATAGCATACCCTATTCAAAGATAAATGACAAACGAATTGTATATTGATATTAATTTTTGAAATGAGAAAATGTACCGACCTCTTGTAATAATATAACCTAGAAATTTACAATAATTGATCTTTATCTACTTACCATAAATAAATAATTTTGGCCGTCATGGTTAAGTTAGTAGAGACAAGGCTTGTCTTAATCCACACAAAATTTGAAAACTAACTGTAATCAATCAACACTGTTTTGTATGGATTAAAGGAAAGAGGTAAGAAAAATTAGTATCCAGAAACCAAACGAAATCGAAAAATAAGCATGATACTAACATTTCTCTCAAACCATAGACACTGCTAAACTATTCAAACAAACTGGGTCCAAGACTGTAAATTTTAGTGTGCTAACATGTCCGAATATTTTCTATTCATAAAAGTGTAGCTGTGAGGACATTTGTTAATTATAAAACTTCGGTTCTATTTTATAGTAATATAAAATTTTCGACTACAAAAATAACTTGCTAGTGCGATTTGCAGGGTTCCAGGAGGCTATCATTCAATAAATAACTAAACTCTATTAATATGTGTCTCGCGCCTCTTTTTGGTACTCATATGCCATTCTCAGTACTGAAATAAATGGAAGTTTGTCTCATTGCATAGGGAGCGTGTATATTAATGTGCTAAAATGGTTGAAAATGAAACAATCGTTTAGTACCAGTGCCGACGTGCAATCAGTTCATGCGCTTTTCACCCAAATCGAGTTTGGTGTACGTGTTCATATTTACTAACCCCGGGTGAATAACGTGGGGCGAGCCCAGCTCATGAAAATTTATATTCTGACACCTCAGACCCTTGAGCTTCAGTGTATTTCTTTACGTCTCCAGTAGACGTTTGCTGTGTGTGACTGAGTAGCGTAGATGTCTGAACAATCAATACGGGGTGGATGCACCCCACGTTACTCATAGTGGAACTATAAGTATAACTGATTATTTTTTGTAAATTCATTTTCGCGTATGAATTTTGTGTAAATTAGAGAAAATTAGAAGGCAAGATAAAAATCAAGAATAAAGAGTAATATTTGTAAACGTCCTTTTCCTAAGGCCTGGCAAAACAATATTGTTCAAAATGAGACTAAGAAAGAATTGTCCAGGTATATCACTGGTCTGAGATCCGAGTTCAGTACTTCTTTACTTTTTCGTAGTGCAATAACATGCTTATAGTAAATTTTCCATTCAGCATGTTTCTC